>WEIU01022448.1:788182-793182 GCA_013389925.1 Aegithalos caudatus
TTTTTTTTTTTTTTTTTTTTTTGCAAAATAGGTGGTTTGGTTGCCAATCTGGTCTAGCAGGCAAATCTCTCCAATTATTTTCCTTAATAAAATGCCCAGCAGACAACACATGGAAATTTATGAGAAAGATCAGCTCTTACCTGAAGTTGTAACAAGCACTTTGTATCAGTGCAGCTCCCTGTGCAATGCTTCACAACTGAAGCTGTGTAAGCAGAAAAAAAAAAAAGACAATTTGTGCACATAAATTCCCACATCAAAATTATCTGGCACATTCTGGTGGCTTTACGCCATTCCAATAACGGAAAAGAAAATAGAAATAAAGCTTAAAAGTTGATTAAATTAATTATTTGAGTATCTTTATATCTAAAAGCAATTATGTCCCATCAGCCAGATTGGATCCAATATTCCTAATTTTTTTCTGCATTTCCCTCAGCAGTCAAACATTTGAGTTTGAATGACCATTCAGCCATAAAAAAAAAAAAGATCAGCCAAAAAACCCACCTAATATAAAAGAGGTATATACACATCACACATTCACAGTGGTCAGGTAAAGGCCACAAAGAAATGTCCACATAGATATAACCAAGAGAAAATCATATTATGGGAAATTGGGTCTGCTGACCCAGAAAATATCCTGTCTGTAGAGTTCATAAAGAATGTGAGAAGAATGAGGGACTTGGCTGTTAAATGCAACATCCCAATATTCCCAATTATCCATATAAAATTTTGCTGCTCTGATTTTGCCTTTGCTCAACTTGCTGCTTTAAGAACCAAACTTGGCAACCCAATTCCCCACCCCCAAGTCCTCACAACCCCCTTTGCTGGCAGCCATCAAAGGGGCTGGAATTTCTCTATATGTATTGTACAGTATATTTCAAAGGAATTTTTCTGCCATGCACAGTATATCAATACTCAATGTGGGAGTAATTTAACTTCTTAATTTATTGCAGCAGTAACAGCATTTTCAAACTGGTCATAAAATATTCTTGTACTCTTCTAATCTGGGTTTTCAGTGTTCTATAATGGGAATTCTATGAATAATATTGGGAAGTGAGAGATATTTTATACGGTATCTCTAAGGGAACAGTGTTATTGCATAAAAGTTAGGTGACATGGGAGAGACTGATAGAGGTGGTGTTTAAAAAAAATTTACCCTTCAGGATTTGTCACATGAATAATAATGATTTAGTGACATTTTTTCCTTCCTAAAAATCAAATCTGCTCCAAGATAAGGTTACAAAAATATGTTCTAATTATGGATGGCTCTGAAGCATAGAGAGCAAACACAGCAAGTATCAGCTATCTAATGGCCATTGCAAAGGAGCCAAATACCCTCTCCTGTCCGTTTTTGAATATATTCTGATTATTTTTGGTGTCTTGCTATTATTAAGGCCCCAGTGAGATCAAGGTCCTGCTGTAGGACATGCCTCAAAAACAACAGGCACCTGCTGGAAGGATCTGCACTCACCATCCACTGCAGAGAGGAGAGAGGAGGGAGAGGAATTGAGAGAGTGGAGAGGGAAGAGAGGAGAGGGGGGAGAAGAGAGTGGAGAAGGGAGAGAAGAGAGAGGAAAGGATCACTCTCCTCTCCCAGGCAGGGCTGGAGCTGGATTTCCCCAAAGGAGGGTCTGCAGTGATCCAGGCACAAAATCTCTCAAATCTCAACCCATGCTGCATTTTAGAAAGCAAGATTAAGGTGTTTTCTAGCCACAGGATGGAATATTAGAGGTGTCCTTCCAGGGAGGGCTGCGTGGATGCTCAGAGGTCCTGGTACCGTGGTGCTGCAGCATTTCCAGCAGTGCTTGGTTTCCCTGGAGGCTGTTTTTTGAATTTCCTTCCAAGGATTTTTGTCCTCTGATACTCCCTAGAGGTCAACAACAGCCTGTCTCACACCTTTTTGATTGGCACACAATTTTGTTCTGGCTGCAAAGAGAACTTTGTCCTTGCCCTAAATCAATGTTCAGCCCCGAGCTTTCCCCCTTTGCAGAGGCAGGGTGGGCAGTGCTCCAGAGGGCTGGGGACTGGAATTGCCTCCTCTCCCCATCCATACCCACTGCCAGGAGCTCCAACCTCAAGGCAGCACCCTGGGCTCCACCACCCTGCACACCCAGACCCCAGTTTTTCCATGAAAGCTTCGTTTCCTGGCATTCCTGGAGCAGCAGGTTTCCCTGTTATTGTGCTTTCTGTTCTTCAGCACTCCTGGTGAAATTTATTGTTGTAAAGCGCCCTGAGCACACTGGCAGGGAAAGACAATTACCCAGCATTTCCAGTCTCAGAGAAGTGTAATTGTGATATATCTGTGTGCTACCTTCCAACACAGTCCTGTGGGCTGGGTCTCATCTTTCCAATTCCACACAGTTGTCTTGATGCCCCCTGTCCTGTTATCCCTGCAGGTGGGGGCTCTGTCCGGGCTCCTGCACTTAAAATAACTTTTCCATAGTCAGACATGAGTCAGGAACTTGGGATTGAGGCACAAAGTGCAACAGAGGAACCACTATCATCAGTATTTCTACTCATTTCAGAATGATTCTGTTCACATCATTTCAATTAGAGCTTTTCCTGAGCCTTGTCTTTGGTGTGTAAAATTAGAGGATTCTGGGTGGTTTTTGGTGGAAGTGCTTTCCTGGGAAACATTCACTCATTGAACCCAAAGCATGAAAAACTCAACAACACAGTGAACCAGTCCCTGCCTTGTTTTCCTGTGCCATCATTTTTGGTTAGAGACCAAAATGAGCCAAACCCAGCAAGGTCAGGCTGACAGGGCAGAGTGACCATCCCAGGGCACATCACTCTCCAAGCCACATGAGGGGACCATGTGTTTGGAACCAGCCAGCTGGAGCAGACTGTTCTGGTCCCCAGCAGCTTTCCTGGTCTGTACCACAAGCTCTAAAATCAGGGATGAACCAGCAGCTTCTTCCCATCTTACCTTGATGGTAGAGGAAGCAGTTGTTGGGATCTTAGTGAGGCACAGAGCTCAGGGAATGAGGATTTCCAGGGCAGACAATGTGGCTTTCTAAGGCCTCAAAATATCAGTGCATTAAATGCTGTCCCAAAATACATCACTTCTCCTCTTTTTGTGTTTTTATTCACTGCCATTTGGGTATTTATTTGGAACTGAAGCACACAGGGACACAGTTTAGTGATGGAGTTGGCAGTGCTGGGATAAGAGATGGAGTCAGTGATCTTAGAGGGCTTCTCCAACCTAAACCATTCTATGGCTCCAGGATTAAACACAATTGCACAAGGACCTTGTGGGATTTGGCCATCCTGGGCTGGTCCAAAAGTCCATCTCAGCTCCCAGAGACCACATCCAGGGAGGGCTAGAAGAGTTGAAGCAGGGAGCAAGTTTCCTGCAGCTGTGCCCTCAGTTCCTGGAGACTTGAGTAACAAACTCAAAACTGATCACTTTTGGCCCAGCTCTTAGTCCCAACATTTTCCTGTGCCCTGTCCTCACACAGGAGCCACCTTTGACCCTCCTTATAGCCTCTTTCTATACCTGCAGCTGTAAATATCCTATATATTCTTTTCAAATAATTTTCCCTAATATTTCTTCATATAATTAATCTCTTTTTTTTTTCCCCTTTTATACTGCTACTGAGCCCTGACTGCACACGAGTGCCTGTATACAAATGCCCAAGACCAGGCTTGACTATCCCTAAGCTGGTCTCTCCATCCCCTACAACCATTAATTATTTTACACAAGAAATGCCAAGCAGCTGGAAGCTTGGGAAGAATCAGTTATGAGCTGACTTGAGAAGGATACGGGATGGATGCAAAGGGCAGGTGGCAGAAATCCCACATATTTTCACCATCACAGAGCTTCACATCAATCCAGTATTTTTTTGCAAGACCCAAAGCACCCCTGCTGCTTGGTCTGAGACATGAAGGATCTTGTGTCTGCTTTTATGTGTGTTAGCCCTGCTGAATTCTCCTAACTGTGAGCACAGCTGGGCTTTAGTTCCCTCTAAAGCTGACCAAAGGCAGCAGGATTTCCAGCATCACATCCATGGCTTTGCTCATGTGTGCACCCAGACTTGTACACGCACACATATGGAAATTTTGCCACAAAAGAAAAAAAAAAAGTTCCCAGGTAAAAAGAAGCCTCTGAGGTTACCAACAGTGCAGGTTAATTGACATTTTTTCAGTGTCACTGCTTGTGCCTTCTGGTACAGATAAGGCTGAGAGGAATAATAATTTCCCTGCTTGGCTACCCATTTCCAGAGCTGATGGTCAGTGGCAAAACATCTGGAGCTCAGTGAGAGCTCCCTTGAAAAATTAAGAAAACTCCGGAATTCTAAGAGTTTCAGCAATATTTCAAACATTTCAAGCTCAAATAAATTACTTTTCAGACAAAGCAAAACAAAAACACTTTTGCAAGGAAAAAAACAATTTCCTGGACTATGTCCAAGCTTTGCATTTGGCAAAATTTGAAGTTATGCCCGAGGGAGAGCAGAGTACCTTTGGCACATCTGCTGAAACGAGGAGAACTGTGTCTCTGGCTATGGTGAAGAAGGAGGAATGTAACAACTTAAGCCTGCTTTTTTGGGGTCAGGAAGCACAGAAGAAGTGATGAAAAACAGCCCAAAGCAAGAGGAGAGCGATTTAGTTTCTATTCCACGAGACCGCCTCAGTGGCTCAAGGAGGGACGGGGAGAAAAAGGGGGAAAAGCTGGGAAAAAAAACAAAAAAACAAAATAACAAAAAAAACCACAAAAAGAATGAACAAAAACCGAGGGTGGCTTGGCTGCCGTGCTTGGGGTTGGTTTTTTTTCCTCCCTTTCCCATCTGCAATGGCTTTTTGTAGCGATATCAAAACCGAGAAGAGAGAAATGGGATCAAAGAGCCTGAGCAGCTTCGCTGGTAGCAGAAAATACCGCTGGCACCTCTCCTTAGGTAGACCAAGGACCACACGATTCCTCCGCTATTGTTAAGGCGGGATTTTCCTTGAAGCCCGGCTAATCCATTAAGGGAGCAGCCTAGCAGGGGCAATGGGCCAAGGCC
>WEIU01022448.1:798182-808297 GCA_013389925.1 Aegithalos caudatus
TTTGTCCCCAGTGCTGAGCTCCAGGTACCTGCTCAGAGCTTGGAGTTCATCAGTACCTCTGTCCCAGGTGATGGGAAGGCTGGGGTCAGCCCTGAGCTGGTCAGGGAGTTGGACTGGATGAGCACTGTAGGTCCCTTCCAACCAAATTTACAACTTCTACCTCATAGAGGGCAGAATTAGATTAAATTAGATATTAGGAAGAAATTTTTCCTTGTGAGGGTGGGCAGGCCCTGGCACAGGGTGCCCAGAGCAGCTGTGGCTGCCCCTGGATCCCTGGCAGTGCCCAAGGCCAGGTTGGACAGAAACAGCCTGGGACAGTGGAAGGTGTCCCTGCCATGGAAGGAGATTCTGGGACAGTGGGAGGTGTCCCTGCCATGGAAGGAGATCCTGGGACAGTGGGAGGTGTCCCTGCCATGGAAGGAGATCCTGGGACAGTGGAAAGTGTCTCTTCCCATGGAAGGAGATCCTAGGGCAGGGGAAAGTGTCTCTTCCCATGGAAGGAGATCCTGGGACAGTGGAAGGTGTCCCTCCACATGGAAGGAGATGGAACATGATGGCCTTGAAGGTCCTCTCCCACCCAAACCATCCCAGGATTCTATTCCACTCTAATAACATTTCTGTCCCTCACACTGTGAGGGGACAGAGCTGTCCCCAGCCCCAGGGAGGGGACACCCAGCTTGTCCCCACACCCCTCTCTGGGCAGTCAGTGCCCATCAAAGCCAGTGCCCACCAAAGCCAGTGCCCACCAGTGGCCTTGCACAGCTCCTGCCACCCCCAGAACACCCCCAGGCCACCACGTGTGACACTGGGACACGGTGCTGCCANCACCAAAGCCAGTGCCCACCAGTGACCTTGCACAGCTCCTGCCACCCCCAGAACACCCCCAGGCCACCACGTGTGACACTGGGACACGGTGCTGCCAGCAGCCTGTGACAGTGGGTGACAGCCAGGAGCCAGGGGAGGGCACCCAGCTGTGCCTGTGCCTGCCTGGGTGGAGGACAGGGAGCCCCTGGAGCTGTGGCTCAGAGTGCCAGGACTAATGAGAAGCTGCTGCAAAGCTGCTCCTGCAGCAGCGGGCAGAGATTAGGAGCCTGTCAGAAGCCATCACTGGTGGTTTGGGGAGCTCTTTCTGAAGTCAGTCTGATTTAATAAATAAAGACAAGCTTCCTCTTACAGCTCTTTTATGATGGGGATGGGGCTGCATGAAAATCAGCCAAAAAGGGAACAACTTTGGATTATTAATGGTCACTTTTGTTTAACAAATGTTTTTTGTATAACCACCTTGTGCATCCTGGGAAGGAAGGATGTTCAATTATTCAACTGAGCATTGAATTATTTCTCTCTTTCATTTGTTTTCCCAAACTAAACAGATTGTGTGTAGAAAATCACTATTCCTAGGGTTTTTATTTTGGTTTTGCACACCCATGCTGATTAAAATGCTGCAACTGTCTGAGCTCTGTCACAGTGGATTGCTCTTTTTCCTTCCCAGAGAGGTTCTTTTTTCAACAAATCATATGGAATTTACACATACCTTCGGATAATCCCAGTGTAATTAATATAAAATTATATTCCTGAGGAAAAAAGGAAAAAAAACCACAACCCACACTGAAGTTTGGCTTAAACCAACAGAGGGCTGGCAGTCTCTGCAAATTATCCTGGTAAATTAGAAAGTATTCCATTGTACTTCCACCAGCTCCCTGTTGGTGCAGTTCCTGTCGGATTATATATGGCTGAGAGCAAGATAACTATTTAGTCATGTTCACAGAGTGCTGAAACCAGAGAGTGGCAAACTAAAAGGGAAAAATAAGAGGTGCTTCTAGAGGTTTGTCCTGAAGTGCCCCACACCAGAAGCCCATTGTGGTAGAAGATTTTCCAAGGGAAGAAATGGAGAATAGGGGCAAGAAAAGAGGAGAGAGCCAACAGTGCCCTCAGGAGAGGATGCCCCAAGTTTGGGTCTGCCAGCACTCAGAAATGATAAAACAACTGCTGCCTGTCACAGTGCTGAAGAAAACCCTGAAAACATGGCCCAGCGCAGTCATTTTTTACAAGAGCATCTTTTGACAGGACAAGGGTTCAGACTAAGAGTGGGTTTAGATGGGATAGCAGGAAAAAATCCTTCCCTGGGAGAGAGGTGAGGCCCAAGAAATCACAAATTTCTGAGTGGGATCTTCTTCCCTGCTCATCAAAGCACAGGAGAAAGGAGGAACTTTTTTCTTGTGGAAATCTAAAACAAAATTTCCCAAAGCACAGAAATGGAGCAAACTACCCAGGAAAAAGGTAGAAAGTGCAACTTTGGGAGGTCAGGTCTTGATGCAGAGGATGCTCCCAGAGTCAGAGACCAGTGCTGAGATGAAATATCAGCAATATCTCCTCTACAGATATTCAAAATCCACCTGGGCACCATCCTGGGTGATGTGTTCTGGGTTGTCCCTGCTGGAGCAGGGAGGTTCTCAATAACCTCCAATGGTCCCTTCCAAGCTGATCCATTCCCTGATTAATTCAGTGAAAATACTTCCCAAAGCTATGAATACATGAACAGCAGGCATTCATCTCCTCAGGATTCCACACCTCCATACAGGAAGGTGACTGAACCCACAGCTTCTGGTGTATATTTTTTTTTCCATCATTCCCACAAAGCTCAGGACAGCTGCACACTCCAGGTTTACCTCAGGCTGCTGCAGGACACTTGCTGTTCTGTGAGTCTCTCCAGCCCAGCTGAGCCCACTTTCACTTGGATAATTAATTTGAAATTAAATATTAAATATTAATAAATATAGCTCAGGTAATAAATTGCATATACTAATTTAATTAAAAATAGATTGTAGCATATTTTACAAATGGGACATTTTTGTAAGGAAATATAATGGACTTGTTATGTTTCTACTTTATCCTAAGAAGGAGCAAGCTTCTTGTGCATTTAGTCCTTATTGTGTCTCATTAAATTTTTAAAAACAGCTATTTTAATTGTCAAGTATTTGACAGACTGCTCAAAAAACCTGACACTTAAGTTTCAATTTTACAAAGTGCATTTTTAATGAGGACTTTTGCATCCTACTTTATTACCTATAATCGTTTTAAAGGGGAAAAAGGGGGGCAAAAAGGGAAAAACTCAATCATAACAAAACTTCCATACCTGGCCAAAGAATCTTTTTAAATTGAGGTGTTCATTTGAATTATCTTGGGCAGGAGCTGGGCTTTGCTGTGCCAGGCACTGAGTCTGATCAGCAAAACCCACAATTTGTCCTCAAAGCTGTGAGAGTTCACTGAGACAACCTCACCCAGGTTGGGGTTGATGGGTTTTGATCCTGAAAAAAGTTTGAGTCAAGGATGCAAATTTCACAGCAGGATTGGGAGCTGTGGAATCTCCCTCCCTGGGGACATTCCCAACACACCTGGACACCCTCCTGTGTCACCTGCTCTGGGTGACCTTGTCCTGGCAGGGTTTGGTCTCCATCTCCTGAGGTCCCTTCCAGCTACAACAATTCCATGAGGGTTCTGGTGAACCTCAGGCATCCTGTCCTCACCAGAAGCTATGTTTGGGACAGAATTGGTGTAAAAATGTTGATTTCTACAACATCCCCTGCAAACTGAGCCCTGTGGCCACCTCCTCTCTACCTGCACCAGCGAGTTCTTCCTTCCTGAGAAAGGATAGGCATGGGGAAAAAAACCCAGGAGCACAGAGAGAGCTTTGGAGACAGGTTTAGTCCAAAAAGACAATTTTCCCTGGAGAAAAAGTGTTGCTTTTTTGTATTCTTTTTGCCAGAGCAGAATGCATGAGATGGTATTTCTTGGACTCAGATGTTTATTAATTCTTATCTAGGTTACAGTCTCACAAGCCATGAATTCTACAGCACTTCAAGCTAACAACGTAAAAATGGAGCCCTATCTCTCTACAAGGCCTTTCAAGGATAAGCTGTCCAATTAAGAAATGACACCTAAATTATTTTTACTTTTAACCCAATAACCAACCACCTGTGGCTTGCAATCCAATTACAAAAACACCCAAACCCATGAAGAAGGTGAAAAAGGACTCAGCCTCCACCCTAAAACCTCCACCTTGTTTTATATATATTCCTATATTCTAAAACCTTAAACTCTAAGTTTTCCACCATGTGAGATCACACACTTCCATTCAAACAACACACCTATAATCCTAGTTCTATTATTGAATTTTGGAAGCCTTCTCCACGGCCTCAGGTCAAATGCAGTTTTCTTGGGGGGTCAGCACAGAAAGTCTGAAATTCTCAGTGCCCATGGTTCCAACAGAAGAGCCCTGGGAGCAGCACATCCCTCGGCACAGGGAGCACCTGGATTGGAACCGAGTGGACACAGGTGAGAAAAAGCCCCACAGCACAAAGACCTGACAAACACGGCACAAACCGGGGGTAATTCATCCATCCAGGGGTGGGACTGGCCTTGTACTGGGAAAAGCAATTAGAGGGAGGGTGGGGGGGCTCCGTGTTCCACCCTCCCTGGCATGGGAAGGGATGTGCTGACAGGGATGCCCTGCTCAAAGCTCAGGTATTCAGTTCCCCTTCTGCACTTCCTCGGGCTTGTGATGCTGTTTAACTCTTTCTGCGAAGAGTTTTTCTGCCATCAGAAATTTCTGGGTGGTTAAAAGTGAAGATGGGCTGGCAAATGGGGGCTTTCCCCTCGCTGCAAGGACATTCACTGGCTGAATTCCCTCTGGGAATAACCGAGCTCATTGCCTTCCTGAAGAGCACAACAACTCCGTGCTTCTCTTTGATTCCTCTTTCTCGTAAGGAAATGTCTCCATGTGGGCAGAACTCTCTTTTTTTCCCCCCCTAGTTTATCCAACTGAACGGAGTTGAACCAGGCTACGAGCCTGCAGAACTGCAGAGACAACAACTTGGAGGGAAAGAAAGAGCTTGCACATCACATCACCACCAAGGGAGATGCAATTGATTCACTAACAAGTTAAATGGATTTTATGTACCAATTTTCCACGTGTTAAATACCTGGCAGCCCACGAGGACACTTCTCCTCCTTAAGGGAGGGAGAGTCACACCCTCAAGGAAGGCACAAACACACCTACAAATATTTTATACTGTTTTAATGTGAAATACATGTTGTTCCAAGTTAACCACTGGCCACTAATGTCAGCAGAGGACCTGTTGCCCTCCTTGGCAGTCTCTCTGATGGCCTGGCCTCGTCCCCTTGTTCCAGCTTTCCCTCCTCTCCTTCCCCTTGCCTCCATTACCTGTGCCCTGCAGCTCTGAGGTCTGTGCTCCTGACACCTGGCCGGTGTTTGAACTTTGGAGATCGAAAGCAGGTCAGAGATTTCTACTTAAATTGAAAGTTCAGTAAAGATGTCACCTCCCACCAGTGACAAAAACCTCACCTCGCTGCTCGGTATCCAAATAATCCTGGTAAAATTCCAAGCTTTGTGAAGACTTTATCACAGAATCTCCTTTCCATTTTGAAACCTGGGAAGTTTTCCCATCACCTGCACTCTCTCTAGTTCAGGTTGTCAGCTCTCAGGATCCTCTCTCTCTGCAAACTTCTCAGCAGGAAGCGAGTCAGCACATGGCTGAAGTGTTTTACAGCCCATCTGCACGTGGAGATGGTGTTCAAAAGGCAAATCCCAGAAATTAAGGGAGGGAGGGATTTATGGCAGTGTCCTACAGCCACTGGAAAAGTTAGGGATTGCATCTCACCCCCAGGTTTCCGTTCTGAAAGATTCCAAGGGAAGAGGCTGTGCCCAGAGTGCACAAACACACCACTGTAAGACACCAAAGAAAATGAGTTCACTGATAAACTCCCACTGATTTAACCACAGTCTAACCCAGGCTGTGGTGGAAACTGTTCCCATGTACAACCCACAGAAAGAAGGGAATGGATGAGAAAGGAAAGCACCTCTGTCCTGACCTCTGTCTCTCCCTCATCAGAAGATGCTTCTGTAAAGGAGCACCACCAGGTCCCTCCTCCCCCATCCCAGGCACTACATTTACACATTTATAGTCACCTTCCATTATTTTTTAAACTTTTTTTAGCCTTATTGACAGACCTTTCTGACTGCACTAACATCATTGTTTGTCCTCGCCAAGAATTTCCAAATAAAACCAGAGGCAGATATACCTCTGTCAAACAAAGTCCAGACACCCCAGGAAGCCAAGGAGAGCAAACCTCCCAAAACCTGTTCACACCACCTTCCTTTTCCTAAGATTCACCATCTCCCAGAGAGCCCTTCATACCTGCAAACATTTGTACCTTGTAACCAAACCCCTCAAAAACCAATTCCCCGCTCCCTGTGTTTGATTTCTACCTCTAACCGTGCGTTTTGCTCAAGCCCTGGTCACATGCCAGCACCCATCTGTGTAAATACACAATTTTTCTAGCTGAATTGCACATCCACAGCCACGACTCAACCATAGAAAGATCATGTAAATAATGGAAGCTGACAGCATAAGTAATTTTTTTCTTGTATCAGACGCCATGGTTGACTGCTGAACTGTGAGATCTGCTGTTTTTAGACTGCGCTAAGTTCTCCCCTTTCACCCCTGAAGGTTCGAGACTAAAGGCTGGATCTTGAATCACAGGCTTCAGATGTTTTTCTTATCACACAGCTCAGTCAACACTTGTTCACATCCTGTGACCTTTTCCTGCAGCGAGCTGCATCTTTCTTCTGCCTTTCAGGGCCACTTATCCAAACGGCCACTGGTGGAACTGGGGATGCAGGGAGTGACCATCACCAGCCACGTGGCTCCTCAGTGTCCTGCTGGAGGGGGTGGTTAAGGAGCCACTAACCCCTGAAAGAATGACTGAAAGCAGCACTGTGGAGCTTTTAGTATTTCTGCTTCCTGACGTTCCCGTTAAGTGAAGAAATCCATCTTGCAAATGGGAGAAATTAAAGACGGCGAGTCCAAACGCAGGGAGGAGCATGAGGCTTTGGGAGAAAAAAAAATATAAAAAATGTCAGGTCTCTAACACAATGGCCTGTGTAATTGCTTCTTTTGAAGTTTCTAATCACTTTTGGAAAGATCAAGTGGAAGTGACAAGTGAGGCTATCGGAACAGTGACTCCGTACAATGGTGGCACATGGGACTCGAACCGGTTTGTGTGGTAATTGTTAATTGTTTAGGGGCTTCCACTGAGCACAAAACATATCTGAAGAGTTGCTATCAGGGAAGAAAAAAAAATTAAAAAACAATCCTCCCAGTATAAATTATGTGGTCAGCGTTTCAGATCTCATACAAATCACTTGCCTGTGAAAATGTTATCAAAATATGAGCTATCCCTTTCAAATATATTTTAAACAATGTTAATGTATTTTCACATGTCATCAGTTGACAGCTCCACCATCGTCGCTCGTCAGCCACCAGGGAAATTTGCATGCATTTGAATTCACCCTGCCAAGCACAGGCAGCCCAGACTGACAGCCCATTTAACTGGGTGATAAGTTAATCTGTACAACATTTGATAGATTTCTGTCTTTTACCTAAGCCAGAGTTGGTGAAAATGATTCAGCGACGGGATTTGCAAACTGGTCGTGCCTCTGTTGGGTCTCGGTGGGAGGTGTTGTATTTCTTCATGGGTAATGCTGATCTCCACCTGGGCTGGCTACATCAAGCTGAACTAAATACCATCCCAAACCCACCAGGAATCGCTGCTTCCAGGCTTTTCCTTCTGCAAACCCAAATCTTGGGGTAAAACTCAAGTTAATGATGAACTCTGAGACGGTTTTACAAGGATGGCCGATGATCTCCGTCACCACCCACCTGCTCCTGGGGACTTCCCTGTTCCCTCAAGCAGCACAACACATCCAAGGGTTGGATTAGACCCTGGGGAAGGTTCACCCTGTCCCAAGGCTCTACACAACATGAGGTGCACACCACAGAAAGTAAAATTCCAGCAGAAAAACAACATCCACCAAAGCTCTCCCGCAGCCTCCCAAAACCACACATCCCTCAGATGCTCGCAGTCATCATTAAAACAGGTTTTAGACACATCCCTTCATTGCAAGAATTTTTCATTAAAAAATCCCCTATGTCCAACACCACCTTCTGCTCCCTCACAGAAACCCTGATTACTGCAAAATCAGTGATATTCATTTGCAAGGCCACCCAAACAGGGGGCTCCAGGCTTCTGCTGGGGTTGTGTGTTTAACCACAACAAAACACAGAGGGCATTTTGATGTTTGGAAATGCCCAGAAGGAGATTTCTATTTACTTTCTCTTCCACAGTACATTACCAAAGCCAGGAGCCTCAGTAGTCAGCAAGCCATTATTTATTTATTCAAAACATCTTTCATTTCCTGAGATGCAGTGTGTTATTTACAGGGCACACACTGTGTTGTTACATGAAGTAAATTTCAACGGGCAGATTAAACTCAGGATACTTCACCCATAATGATATATCCTGATAATGGCCATTTTCAAAGAGTTGCTAAAATGTAAGTAAATATCTCGCTGGTTTCAGGAGGAAATGCTCTGAAAGGGCAGGCAGGGCAACGGAGCTGCTGCCAAAGGCAGGGGAGTTTGATGGATGAAATTTAATGGGCAGATCCTTTATTCCAAAGTTGATGGAGAGATAGAGAAAGCTTTGGAAACACAAGAGATAAATCTGTGCTGAGCCCTTTGTTCAGATGCAATTTCAAATAAAAGTAGCCCATTTGCAGCTTTTGGAAAGGAGCCTTTCCTCATCAAGGCACAGGCTTAAAATATTAATTAAATAAAACTCAAGTCTACATAAACCTTGAAAGCAGATGCCAAAAAAAGGAATATATTGAACCTAAAGGTAGGGTAAAAAGTGGGAATACCCCAGGGCAAGTTCCAGTGGGGAAATGTAGGTCAGGATCCTGCTCCTCAAAAAGCATCACCATTAATGCTCTCTATCTAATGTACAGAGTGTCAGTTTTAGAGACAATGAGATTTTATACATTTTTTATGTATAGAAACCCTTGATGTCAGCAACCAAACTTTATCCCTGCCCAGTATTGAGTCTTTCCTGATCTTCATAAGTGATAAGAAGGCTGATAAAACACCTCTTAAAACTAATAATTGCCTGAAAAATCAGCAAATTCACCAGTTTATCCAAGGCAAATACACTGTGGACATTGAACTGTCATGACTCTCCACAAAAATCCCATTTCCATCTGGTTTTTGTGGTGCACACCTGTAGCTGCTCACTGGGCAGAGAGCAGACATGGGGAGGGCATGGGAATAACAGATGGATTCACAGACCACAAGAGAAAAAGAGGTATTTAGCACCAAAGTGGAGGTAATTATGATAAATTTAGGAAATCCTCTTTGCAGAGGGCCCTCAAAATCACCCTGAGCAAGGGTGGGCAGGGACAGGGCTGGAGGGGTGGGAAATCCTTAACTGTGAGCCAGGAGAGACGGATCTCTTAAAGAAAATAACTGCTCTGTACTGGACTTTTAGAAGCACACTGCAGGAAAAAGAAACCTACATTGTATAACAATAATAATAATAATAATAATAATAATAATAATAATCCTCCAGGAGCAATAAGGAGGTCCTGGGCTGCTCTGAACTCCACACACTGAAGCCTTTGCAGCAAACTCAGAAAAGTGAGCGGGTCCATCAGGAAAGCCACTGGTGCCACTGGTTTAAAACACTGAGACACTGCAAATCTGAGCCCTCTGGAGTGCAAAAGTGATGCTGGACCACTCAGCTCACGTGCCTGAGCCTTAATTTCTGCCCAAAAACAGAGACAGGAATCTTACTTTTAGCTCTGATGGCTCACACAGACACGCAAGACCCTTGTACAAAGGGACCCAGCTGCCGCTTTAATAAAAATAATTTACCACGGGATAAATAGCCGTGGTATTAGGGGTGTGAGAAGCCAAGAGGAGAGTTAATAGGACGAGGGGAGGTGGTGTGATGGGTAATGAGGTGCCTTCAGGGGAGGGAATGGGAGCAGGGCCAGGCACAAAGGGTTTGTGCCCGGAGCAGAGGCGGGAGGGAGGCAGAGGGTCCAGCGCAGCTCCGGGAGGTGATGCCGGGATGCTGAGCTGCTTTTCGGGGTTGGGATTCGCCGGGATGTGTTCATTACCATGTCTTTGTCCTGGGAAAGCTCTTGGCACGGGATGCACATGGCACAAGGAGCAGCAGGAGCCCCCCCCCCCCCCCAC
>WEIU01022448.1:808384-819012 GCA_013389925.1 Aegithalos caudatus
AAAAAAAAAAAAGGCACAGAGGGAAAAAATGGAAACTCAAGGCCTCAAAAAACCCACAGAACCTTTGATTCAATGGGAGGGTTCTGCTGTCAACTGCAAATCAAGAATTAGGGTTTTTACTAAAAATTGTTAATTTCTCATGCTTATTTTCACTTATTTCACTCCTCACTTCTTTAAGATCATGATCAATTTATCAGCTTTTTGCTCCCATGGTGCACTGGAGTCTGCATGGGCATAGTCCATGTTTTCTGCACCCAGAGTTCCATCCTGAGGCACAGATTTGCTCCTCCTGCAGCCAAAATTGCAACATTAAATGCTATAATTGTAATCTCCTGGCCACAAGACCAGATTTTCCCCTTCTGCCTTGACCAAGGGTCAACACTGATGTGCAACACTTCATCCAAAGTGTTTGGCAGCAGCTACTGCAGGCAAAAATAATTCCATTCTGCAGGATTTTCAGCCAGGACAGAGAAAAAAAAAATGCAAATTTGTTTAAAAATTTTTGAAGGCTGATTTTAGATAATTAAGACTTCATTCCTCACATTTCTTTGGAAGAAAACAAAACAATTCCCAAATATTTTCTTCTTTCACTCCAGCCTATTAAAAGCACCCACGAAGCAAATCCAACATACATATACACACACACAATGGGCATTTAGGATCTTTTTCAAAGGAATATCTTGAAATACAAAGGGAAAAGAGAGGGGCAGAGAATCCCTCAGCCTCTCTTTCCCACCGAGCAGAACTCTGTAAATCAAGCAGGGGAATGTGTGCTCCCCATGGATACCAGGGGCTGGCTCCCCCCAGCCTGGTAACCATGGGAAGCACTCAGCTCCCTCTCCCATATGGCACAGCAGCCCCAGCCAGCTCAGGTAGCAGAAGGCACTCCAAGAATCCAGCCTGACTTTCCAGCACATGAAGCATGGAAGGGTCGAGCTGTGCCTCATCTGTGTCCCTACAAAACCAGAAGCACTGGCATCTGCAATCCAGAGCATCATTTGGCACCGAGTAAAATTTTAAAGTAATTTTCAGGGGGTTTGTGTTGTCTTTTTTTTTTTTTTCTTTTTTTTTTTTTTTTTTTTTTTTTTTATTTTCCCATCCTCCCCCCCACCCCCTGCCAGTGCCACATGGTGATTTTTGTCCTTCGGAGAGCCAAAGGCAAATACAGGCGTGCTCAACCTCCATTGTCAAAGGGAGAGGTTTCCTAGCAACAATGCCGGTATGAATGGAGCCCAAGTTTCCTTCCCAATCCCGCATGTGACATTAGAGCAATTTGTAACACACAGGGAAGGGGGAAAGAAGGATCTGACAATCCTGGCTCTGCAGCGTCACCCAAATCAGTCTGTCAAGTTTTGTTGGCACCACAACTGCCAAGTGCTTTGAAGTGTAAGGTGCAGGCAGAAGGAATTCCTGGAGTCTGTTCCCATCCTCTGTCCCATGTGCTGAGCCCCAGGAGCAGGGAAAGGATGCTGCCCACAGCAAGGAGAGCAGCCACCACCTCTGCTGCTGTGCTCTGCTTCTCAAAGCACCATAAGGAACTCTGCTCTAACCAGGCTGAGCTTCAGGCAAACACCACTCATCCAAGCCTGGCAGGATTTTTGGGATGTGTTGGCAGTAGGCTGTGAAATGTGCACTCAGCATCTCCCAACTGCAGCCACATTATTCCCTATAGAGCCCTCACATGCCAAATGGGAAGGTGTTGGAAGCAAGGGAAAAGAACACTGGAGCAGGAGAGCCCAGAGGAAAAGAGAGAGGAAAACCAGCAGGAATTGCTGGGGGCTCCATGGGGATGGCTGCACCTCCTTCCCTTCCTGCACAAACCCATCCACACTGCACAGCTCCACAGCAAATCACTGCTTTGATGGCATCAAACATCCCTTCTCCTTATCATTCCTTTTTTACTCACCCCTCACCCAGTCAGACTCCCTGAGAGACAAAAAAAGATCCTCTCCAGGAAAGGAGCTACAACAGAAATCAGAGATTTAAGGAGCCATGGAATGGTTTGGTTTGGAAGGGACCTTGGAGCCCATCCAGTGCCACCCCTGCCACGGGCTGGGACAACTTCCATTATCCCAGGTTGCTCCAAGCCTCATCCAACCTGGCCTTGGGCACTGCCAGGGATGAGCCACAGGTGTCCCAGCTGCCCCCAGCCTCTGTTTTTAATTAGTGGTGGATGATAGGTTCCTAAATTAATCCTCTCTTCTGACTGACCAGGAGCCAAAGTGCTGCACTGAGGCACCAACTGGAAATGCCCAGAGTTGCAGGGTTTGAATGCTGCTCATTATGTCTAACAAGGGAACAATGACCCCTCTTATCCAGAGTGGGCCCAGCTTTCCCATATCCCAAATCCAATTGTGTGGTGCCAGCTGTAACTCAGGGAAGGAGCACCCTGCCTTTGTCACATCCAGAAACAGCTTTTGGAGCTCGTTGTGAGCTCCAGAGCTCCGGGATGTTTATTTACAGGGCACCAGGCAAGACATCTGTTCAGCCTGGCTTTTTAACTGAAAGGGAATTTATCCTTGGCAAACCAGTTTTGGGAGTCAGGAACTGGTTTCATGGCAGGCCGAGGGCTTGGCCAACACTATCATTTAGTTTGATTTTTGTCCCTTCTCCCAAGCACTGCCACAAAGAGGCCACGCTCAATCATCTGAGACGTGCAGCTAGAAGTGATTAAATAAAATTAAAACCTTTATCTGAGCAGTGGTGATGCTTCTGACAGACGAGGTTTGAAATGCTTTCTATGAATTTAACAGGGAGTAAGAAATCATGAGAAATACTGCAGGGCTGAGGCCTGGCCAGGTGCCTGCTGAGCTTGGCAGGGTGGGTTATGGGGACACCACACAAGGAATCACAGAATCTCCAGGTTGGAAGAGGCCTCCAAGATCATCCAGCCCAGCTCTAATACCTCAGCTAAACCATGGCACATGCTGAACCCCATGGAAATCTTCAAAAGGCCTCAGAAATAAATCTGGAGGATTTGGTTTTGCCAGGTTAGATACAGCCATGCTCCTCTTTGGGTCTATTTTTTGACCTTTTCAGTGGGGAAAGGAGCAATAGCCCTGCCAAAGGAGGCACCACTGGGCACCAAGTTTTCCTCAGCATGGCAAATACCAAACCCAGCCAGATGTGAGCCAATATCCCATGGCAGAACATGGCACAAGAACCCAAATAAAGTCTTCATTCATAAAGGCATGGCTATCCCTTTTCCACTTGAAAAAAATATCTAAAAGCATTCAAGAAATAGAAATATTTACTTTAATAAAACATTTACATTCATTACCAGGCAAGACTTAACAAACAAAGTGAATTTTAGCTGAACTTGGGAGCTGTGCAGGGTAATGACTGCACTGACCAGCTTCAAAACCATATTAAGACTACTGATTATTTATTATAAAATGCCTGCACAGAGGGAGAGGCCTAATTGTGTGATGAAGATCCCAACCCCTGTGGGTATCACAGCACACTGTACCTGTAAGAGTCAGGGCTCATTAGCCTAATCACAAAGAATAATACCAGGAGCAGAGCTCTGCAAAGCCACTGATTTTTTACATCCTACGAGTTTCACAGAAACACCCTTTTTTTTTTTTTCCCAGTTTGGTGGGGATCTTTATCTTCTATCCCTATCTGAGAGCCTTCTCCCAAATCCTCACTGCAGACAGCAGCAACCCCAAGCTCTGCAGGGCCACAAACATCCAGCATCTCCTGCAGTCCCTGATTAATCATCTCCATCCTCTCCCCACGTGTGGAGCCACGGAGCCCGAGCAGGGGAGGGTGGCCAGCAGATGTGTGGGTGGTGGGGTTGGACAGGGAGCTTTTCCTCTGCATTAATCTTGTGTGTACAGGCACGGGTGCAGCAGGGATGGGGTTTTGGTTTTGCAGTCTCTAATCTGTGTCACTGATGAGAGGCTTCCCTGTTATGCTGCTTTGGAATACAGACACAAATTTGTTCAGTTGGAAGCCCTGTGCCTTGCTATGATGAGTTTTGAGTGTGAATGCATTCAAGATAGGATTCATACCTGCATGTTCCATTTTTCTGCCCTTTTTCTCAGCCCTGTTCCCTCTCCTCCACGAGGCAGCTCTGAACAAAGTTAACACTGATTTTTCATTAGGAGAATTATTGCCAGGCTTGTCTAATCAGGCTGGTTATCCACATCCGTGGGGGAAACACCACAAGGCTGCGTTTTGCACCCTTTCCCTCCACCTTTCAAATTAAAAAAAAAATCCTATTTGCTCACCAAAACCTTTTGGCCATCAGTGAAAGGTCTCCTCCTTCCAGCAGGTTTTGATCTTGCTTTTCTCACTCCCTTGGCTGCCTCACAACTCGCACAGGGACAGAGCAGATCCCTGGACACCAGCTGGCTCCTCCAGGACAGCCCAGCATGGAGAAGGCCAGCCCAGGCTGCTGGTTTTTGGGGGAACCACCATAAGTACCCTGGATTATGGGCCCTCACTAAGTGCAGTGGGATTTCCAAGCCAAGGGAAGGGCTGGTGTGCAATTTTTCTGGAATCTGGTGCTGTTGTCACCCTCAGGGCACGAGTGCCAGGCCAGCAGGGACAGGCTGTTAACCCAACCCCTGGAGACACCAGGAGTATTTCACTCCATATCCTCCCACCTCATAAATGCCTTTTTAACTCCAGGTTAATCCCCAACAACCCTGCAGGTCCACTTAAACCCCCAGAAATGAAGACGTGTGAAACTATAAACCCGCAGCTCCTTGGCTGGCGGCTGCGCTGGAAAGGCTTCAGAGGGACAATGTGCTTTTCCAGTCAGGAGCTTTTGGCCCCTGGTGTTCCCTGGAGCACAGAGCCAGCCTGACCTCCCTGTGCACACCCCCTGAGCTCTTGCCCCTCCACTGAGAGCAGTTTGGCACCACAAACCTGCTGCCCAGAGAGCCAAGTGCATCCCTAGACGTGTTCAGAGCCACTGCTGCTTCCTTTGGCTCGCTCCAGAGGTGTCCCGAGGGCTCTGTGCTGCTGCCAAGAAGCCATGACATCACTTACAGGATTAATAATTGCAATATATTCACAGATATGTTCACAATACGTTCACAGGCTTGTATGACAGAGTTTTGCTTAAAGCCAATACCTTCCTTATCCTCCTTCCCACACCCCCAGTTTTCCCATTTGCTTATCTATTCCCTCCCAGGGAGGGAAGGTCAAAGGTGGGAGTAGGATTTAGGAGTATTTTTCCCTCTTAAACCAACAAAACCCCCATTACTGAAACGATTCCTCATTTTGAACTCAAAGCCCTCTGTGCAGCTCTTGCTCAGATCTGCACAGCAATTCATAAATTCCTGAAGAAAGAAATCACAAAAAAAACACTTTGTTCCTTGTCCTGTTACAGGATTTAGAGAAGAAAGATTCTTCCACTGAAGTTCTAGAATGGGAAATGCAGAACAAGAGCTGCACTGAGCCAGCAGCTCTGTGAGTCACCCTCGGGTTGGTCTGAGTTATTTCACAGTGGCCAAAAGTCTGTGAAGTCTTTGCAGAGCAAACAAGCAGAAAGACACAGCTCCTGCTGGGTCATAAAGAGCCTGGCTCCTGGTTTTATGGCATGGAAAACCCCAGGGAAAGCAGGGGAGGGCCAAAGGGAACAGGGGCTAATGGAGACAAAGCCAGAGCATGAGACAAGGAGAGGGTATGAGCTCACCTAGACAGTCACACTCTCTCATTTCCCACTTCTCCCTCCAGGAAAACATGGATTTTCAGGGGTGCAGTGCGTGGTTTCACACCCAGCTCAGAGGTTTTTTTGCTGGATAGAATTGGGGGAAAGCACAGAAAATTTGGAGACCATCACCTTCACATACATAAAGGCAGCTAAAGACTAAAAGCATCACCTGCTCCAAGAGGACCAAATCCATCTCCCACTGCCCCAAGCACAGGCTTGCTGCATCCTGGCTCCAGCTGGGACATTTGGCCTGAGCTCAGCCCCCCTGAGCACCCAAGGAAACCCAGCTCCATTGGTGGCAGGAATGAAGCTGTACAAACTCCCATTATTCCCCCAGGGTCACACAGAGGGGCAGCCAAACAAGGCCCTGCTCTGAGCAAAGACTCACCAAATGTGTCTTGACAAGGCCCAGCTTTAGTAGCCAACTTCACTGAGGAATTGAAAAGGGTTTTTGTTAGAAATTACTTGGAAGTGATTTCCCCCTCTGCTCCACTCTGATGAGACCCCTCCTAATCCAGCTCTGGGATCCAAAACATCAGAAGGATGTGGAGCTGCTGGAGCCAACCTGGAGGAGGCCACAAAGGTTTTCCAAAGGTTGGAACACTTTTGTTTTGGAGCCAGGCTGGGAGAGCTGGGGGTGCTCACCTGGAGAGGAGAAGCTCCAGGGAGAGTTCAGAGCCCCTGGCAGGGCCTGGAGGGGCTCCAGGAGAGCTGGAGAGGGACTAGGGACAAGGGATGGAGGGACAGAACACAGGGAATGGCTTTAAGCTGACAGTGGGGAGATTTAGATGGGATTTTGGGCAGGAATTGTTCCCTGGCAGGGTGGGCAGGGCTGGCACAGGGTGCCCAGAGCAGCTGTGGCTGCCCCTGGATCCCTGGCAGTGCCCAAAGCCAGCTTGGACACTGGGGACAGCCTGGGACAGTGGGAGGTGTCCCTGCCATGGCACTGGGGGTGGAATGGGATGAGCCTGAAGGTCCTTCCCATCCAAACCATTCTGGAATTCTATGAAATATCTGCAGCCACCTCATTCCTGACCTGGCTGTGCTTTAACCCCGTCCCAGGATGCTCTGAAGGAAGGGAAACCCCTCTGCACAGACCCTCAGCACTCACAGGTGCCTTTGGCTGTGCCCTGCAGGTTGTGGCCGAGGTTCCCAGCTTCCAAAGCCTTTCCAACACTAAGCCACATCCCATTAAATAAATCTTGGAGTGCTCAGTTGAAAGCACAAGAGTGAGAACATCTCAGGGAGATGATTAGAGAAAGCAGGCAAAGATGCAGATTACATCTTTGCTCATTAAAGAAAGAAAATTCCTGTAAACCTGCACGAGCTTATCGTAAAAGTATTTTCTTTCCCTTGACACCTTTTTTTCTGTGGGAAAAAAAAAAAAAAAAAAAGGAAAACATCATTCAGACCTCAAAAGCAGACAAATAAACAAACATCTGAGTCACCTTGGGTTTTGGGGTGGTGGTTGTTTTTTTCCTTTGCCTACTGCTCACAGCATCACAATTTTCTCCGAGCGCGAAAATAAAAATAATATTTTACATTAAGAAAGGAGACAACTTCAGATTTGACAAAGCTCTTTTTCTTAGTATCGACAAGCAATCATCATCCATCTTACAAATGGGAACTTGCCTCAGAGCACATCCACACCATCACTGGATTTCTGGTCCTCGGAGGACTGGGATAACAAACGGATCTTCACCGCCTTCAATGATTTCAAAGCTAATCAGAAGATAAAAAGGCTGGCAGGACAGCTGACAATACATTACCAACCAACAACAGATCTGTGCAGGACATTTATGTATTTAAATTCCAGGCGTGGGGAGGCTTGGACACATCCCTTGAATACAGGGATGCTGGAGAGAGGAGAGACAAAGCAGGGAGCAGCAGAGGGATTGGGGTGTTCTCCCTGCATCCCACAGGGATGGGACCCACACTCTCCAGAATGACAACACTCCAAGGTGCCCAAAGGCAGCCCTGTCTCTCTCCTCACTGGTTTATGCAGGAAGGCAAAACAAATGAGAGGTGGCAAATCCCAGCCACCCCATCCAAAAACTGCCAGGATTCCCTGGGAGGCAGGAAGAGTCTCAGGATCAACACGTTACGTGGCACATCAGAAGGATAAAACACAGCCCTCCCCGTGGTCTGAGCAACCAGAGAAGGAGGAAATCTTCTTAAAGAGGGTTAAAATTTGGATAATGTATCAAAAACTTCCCTGGTTTTCCACGATGTCTTCCTGATCTAGACCTTGCTTCCAGGGTTTCTTTCTCTGTGCCATCACCTGAAGCCCCTGCTTGTTCTTTCCGTGGGGTGTGGATATTCTGAATGAGGACAAACATTAAAATCCTGATTCCTAAATTAAGCACAGCTTCCTGCTTGTCACAGAGGCCCCAACTTTCTCTGCATAAGGTCAGCAGCCAAATTCCCATAAAACAGGCTCTGCAGAGGGAAAATGTGCTGGATCCCAATCATCCTGACACTGTTTATTTTTGGATTCAGTATTTTTGTGGCCAAAAAAGGCCAATTTAGGTGGTTTTAACAGAGCAAGGTTTGTGCAGTAATACCTGCTAAGAATCTGATGTTCTTTCTTGTGCCTTCATAATGAGTAGAAATTATGGAATGGTTAAGGTTGGAAAACCATTGCAGGTCATCTAATCCAACCCTTCACTCAAGCAGGGTCACCTCTAGAGGTCATTACTCAGAATCTTGTCCAGGACAAGACCAGATCTGTCAGAAATGCCAATGGAAAATGTAAATACTCCTTCAGTATTTACTGGGAGAACTGTTAAATCTATGGATAGCTCCCTCTTCCAAGGAGTTTGCTCTCCAAAGCAAATGCCTGCACCTGTCTGACCTGAAATATGAGCAGCTGTAGAGATCCCAGTGATCCAAAGGAACTCCTCAAATCCCCACCCAATGGAGGCACCACAGGAGGGGCAGCCTCTATTCCCCTGTGCCAGGAGCTGATGGGAATCCTTGGAAGGGGAGCCCAGGGAGAGGTGGTTGGGGCATCTGAGTTGGCCTTTGATGAGAGAGCAGCTCCCAAAGAAGAGCTACAATAACCTCCTGCCTCTGGAAAAATGTGTAAAATGTGGCTCAGAAAGATCTTCCCACTGCTCCCCTTCACCTCCCGACTCTGGAGTTCAAAGTAGTGAAGCCTTTTCAAAGAGAAAGGAAAAAAATTTAGATTTTTGTGACTGATCCTGAGTTTCCCAAAAGCTTCTGATAGGAGAGGGATCACTGGGGGGAGCTGTAGTTGGTCCAGAGGCATTTGGATTATCTGCAGATTTATTGGTGTAAAGGAACCTCTGTCATTTTGCTCAGTGGGGCTCAGGAGGAATTTTGGTGGGAGCCCAGAATTCCTGATGATTCTTTCTGACACCAGAGCTCTGCCATCACATCACTTAGAGCCTCTCCATGGGGCTGTCATGGAGATCCTGTGCCCTGGCTAAATCCCAGCTCCTGAGGAGAAAACAAACACCAGCCTTTATCACCCACAGTTCCCCTTGCATGGGTTGGCACTGAGGACCTGCCAAAAAAAATCTGGAAAAGCACCGGGATTGCAAGGGAAAGGGGCTGATGGGCTGAGGGAAGCAGCTCTATCCCCCACACAACAGCTGCACTAATTTATTTCATTTTAGTCTTCGGTCAACTTTGAGACAACAACTGAAGAGTGAGTTTCCATTACAACATCCATCATTGTATCAACCTTATTTTTTGTGATATTTTGTAAATTACAATAAATTTGCTTTCTTCTGAATATTCAGATGCTTCAAAAGGTACCCAAAGGATGCAATTAGACCCTAGGGAAATATGCTATTATGTGCACATATCATGTTTTGCATAGGCTTTCCAGCATCTACATAATTTATGTTTTTCTGCATAATTTCCCCTTTTTATGTTTCCTATGTGTTTGTGAGATAATGCAGGAGTCAGTTCTCTCCCACCAAAAAAAAAACACAGAGAGAACTTAAGTCTGTATTCTTACTTCACCCAATCTGCTTCCCTTCCCGCAAAACCCTCGGAGAAACCCCTGGAGAAATCCTTTCATGTGCGCCAAACATCAATGCCCGAGGAAAAACCCAGAAGGTCGAGGTAGCTCTCTGAAAGGAACCAGAACCTTGTCCACTCCCATATTCATCTGGGCATTCCGAGGGGCCTCTGATGGATCACGTTGGAATGGGAAAGCTTTTAAACTGTTTCTAATCCTCGCCTGGCGTTTGAGCCGCGCGGAAATAAATTCGCGGAACTTTCAAGTTCGCTTTTTAGCTTTCCGCTCGCTCGCGTCCGGGCTGGCTTTTAATTAAAAATAAAATAGGGAGAACAATTTAAAAAATAAAAAAAAAAAAAAGGAGGAGGAGGAGAGTTTTCAGGCAAGATGTAGGAAAAGGTGATGCCTTACCCTTTCCCTTTTAACTCCGCTGGTTGGAATTTCTAATTCGGCGGTTTCAAATTTATTTAAAAAGATTGGGAAGGGAAATAAAAGTGTGTGAGGGGGGTGACTTCATGCAGGTGATCCCTGGCCACAAGCTGAGGCCCCACTGAAGTACTTCAGTGTGGGCATCCCTCATTTTTAAGATGTGATAAACAACTCATGGGTTGAAAATTGATATTTAATGTCTTTGGCTGGAGTTTTTGTGCTGTCTCTCAGGGATTTCTCTTCCCCAGGAGGTCAGGGACAAGGTATAGAGAATTTTCTTGTACCTCTAACCCCCATCCTCACTGCACTCCTCAGCCACAGTGGTTGTTCCACATGCCCCAGGTTCTGGAGTCATGGAGAGACTCAGAAAACTTCCTGAAAAGTCAATTAAAATATTGAAAATAATAATAATAATAATAATAATCTCATCTCTTCATTCATGTATTCAAGTGCATAGGAGATTAAGCCCTTTAGCCTTAAAAATGAAAATCGTGACAGAAAAATATATAATTCAACCATTCTCCTTAAAAAAAAAAAAAA
>WEIU01022448.1:819031-837358 GCA_013389925.1 Aegithalos caudatus
AAAAAATCAGCCTAATACAAACAACCACTCCCAGGCATGGTCCCTGCAAGTGAAATTGGGAGGAAAAAACCATATTTCCCTTTGTACCTTCCCCAGAATACTTTGAGCTAATCCTCCTATTTAAAACGCACTCCTGAGTCCGTGTAAAATCAGTCATGGAACAGCAAGGAGACATTATAAGAATGTTTTCTTCTCCACAAACCATGACAGCCTTCAAATTGCCAACAACAACAAAAAAATTAAAAATAAAAAAAAAAGAAAACCACCAAAACCAAAAAGTCTCATGTGAATAAAAGAAAATATTTCTGTTGTGAAACCTGCAGTGTGAAGCAGCAGGAAAAAAATAATCTGGTAAAATTTAAAGAATAAGATTCTTTGTAGAAGACATAAGAGAACACCTGCTGCTTTCCTTATTTTTTATTTATTCTAATTAATAAGTTCAAACTAAGCAGTATGCAGATGTGTAAAAAACAAACAGCCCCCAAAACATTTTAAAAATGAATACTCGTCATTAAAAAGTTCATTTGAAGCTGAGAAACTGTATGATTAATTAATCAGAACAGAATCTGCTTGCTTAAAAGCCTATTGACATATGTTTGAAAATCATTTGTGTAATTCAAGATAAGGAAGAGCAAGGACCACGTGCAGGATTCCCTCCCAGAGCCACCACCCCCATGAGCATGAGATGATCACAGTCACTTGGTGCTATAAAGCTTATTTCTAAAATTAAAAACACAAAAGAGCAGAAAAAATGCCTTTTAGAGAAGATTTCTGTGTGCTCCAGCACCTCTTTCTTCAGGAATCAAACCCAGTGGAGCTCACTCATCCTCTCCCTCTTTTTTATTTATTTGTGAACAAGCTCAGAGCCTCACACCTCCCACAAAACACCCATTGATTCCATATATCCAGCCTGCATTGATAATAAAATTCCTAAGGAGCTGAAGGACTTGGAAAAAGCTGAAGGTTTGGCCAGGGCAAAAGGCACTAAAAGGAATTATTTTATTCTAATGAAAGCAAACACAGCAGGTCAAGCCTGGAGTTGGGGTGGTGAGGAAAGTGAACAGTAAAAGAAATTTATTCAGGAAGAAAATCACAGGTATAGAGGACAGTGATGGGGGAAAAGCAGGGTTTGGGAATGAGCTCATGGTGTGCCCTCACTCCCTGCTCTTACACCTTTCTCCAAGCACTTCCCAAGAAAACAGGGGAGCAGTTTAAGATTCCTTTCCTCACACCCTCTCTGCCAGCCATGCTGGGACCTCAGCAGAGCTGAGAGCTGCTTGTACTGGAATTGCTTGGCCTCACCTTTGTGTCTCTAAGATGGGGAGGCAGTCCCTGAAAGCATCAATCCCCTCACATCCCAAATTATATTGCTCTAATCTTAAATTCTTTTCAAAATCAAGCGGCCCAGGAATCACCAGAGGTTGGAAAAGGACTCCAAGATTGAGTCCAAGTATGAGCCCAGCATGGCCAAGGCCAGCATTGGACCTTGCAACCCCCCCCTCCAAAGGTCCAAGTCTTATGTTTCCCTGGAAAATTAAACAAATCCATGAGAATTCTGAGGATCAACCCTCCCTTTCTCTCCATGGGCAGAGCAGAGGAGGCTGCTCAGCATCTCAGGGAGCACCCAGGACATTCCCAGCACCCTGAGCCACGTGGGTGCTCCAGGGCTGGGATAAATCCCCTGCTCACCAACAACCCCAGAGCAAACCTGGGACAATCCCCAGCTGCCCCTAAAGGAGCATAAATTAGAATTAATCTCTCAAAATGGATTTATAGATGAAAACTGCACCAGAGAAGCTGGAAAGGATGAACTTCCTTCCACCTCTGCCCTTCCCAAAGCACTTCATTTCTGCTGCTCCTGCTGCAGCATCAGCATCTAAACCAGAGCTCACCTAAATCATGGTCATGCAAGAAATAAAAATCCCTTGCAAATCTCTTTATACAAAGGAGAACAAATTTCAAACCAAATTCTTTCGAGCAGCAACCGCCATCAAAATTACAGGGTGTAAAATCCCCATGGGGAAGAAAATAAATAAAAATCAACACAGAGAAAACAAAATACAACCGAGTCCTTCAAACTTCCTGGTACTGCTTGGTCATCCCAGATACACCAAAACTGCCTTTTTCTCATGAAAAACCCACTTCAACAAACTGTAAGTTTTCAGCCCAAAAGTGTTTGTCCCAAAATTCCCAGCCCAAAAGAGTTCTGAGCACTAAGTCAGCACTAAGCAAGAGTAGCCAAGGATAGATTTCCCTTCCCTCTAATTTTTTTTGGCACTTGCGTGGCATCTCCAGGTGACCAGGATTTATAATCCAAGGAGGAACAGCTATCCATGTTTTATGGAATGTACACAGAGATGTGTTCCTTGCTTTCAGAAGGGTGGGAGAGAGATCCCAAGCAGCTCTGACCTCTGCTATTTACAGAGACCTTTCCTGGCAGGGGCTGCGCTCCCAAGAACAGCCAAGAGATTATTTTCTCACTCAACTTTTTTATTTATAGTATTGTAAAAATAAACGTGACATATTTAGGGGATGTGTCATATTTCATAAAAGCTTGACTGAGGCACATTTTGGACTTTTTATTTTTAAAGTTTGTCCTTTTTAAAGCATAATTTCCTGATTGGTTTTCTATTTTCTGTGATCAAAAATTTATCTCAGTGCCCAGTTTTTGTACCCCTTCTGTTACCATCTCAAAAAAGCAAATAAACAGAGGCCTTATAAACCTTACTGGACCAAGAAAAACCACATAATTACACTTTATAATAAAAAAGTATCATCCTGAAAGTTAAACCTGGCTCTATGTGCTGGTTTGAAAGTAAAACCAGTGAGAGACTCCAAGTCAGAAAATACAATTTAATAGGAGGAATACAAGTGAAATAAAATAAATGAAAATTATCCAACCTGACACCCTGTTAGTTAGGGTGGTGGTGGCAGTCCAGATGAAGTGTTCTTGTTGAAGCAGTGATCCCACAGAAAGGTCTAGTAGCTCTGCTCCTCCAGGAATCCAGCAGGCCCCTGCCCTCTCTGCTGTCCCAGATTATATCCAGGTGGNAAGGAGCTGAACAAGTGCATGTTTTTTTCAGCAGGTTCCTAAACACAGTCCCCACCCTAAGCATAAAATAAAAAAAAAAGAAAATATAAATTTTAATTTATATTAAATTATATTATTTAATTTATATTAAAATATATTAATTAAATTAAAATATAAATTATACTATTTTATTTATATTAAAATATAAATTTCAGGTGCTTTTAAATCTACCTGAGCTGCCATGAGTTCATCTGCTTGATGAAGATAAATATCTGATCCAGGCTGAGGGGGTCCAGCAGCTCTTTGAGTGCCAACATCACCTGTTACTTTTGGTGGGTGCTGCAGAACATTAGGGCAGCTCTAAGAGGGAGCAGATGGGATGCAGAATTTGGAAATGGGATTTCTGGACATCTCCAAGGGTAAAATCCTCACAAAATGACAGCACAGGCTGGGTTAGGATCATCCTTTTATCCCCAGCACACTCCCACCAGAACCTCTTAACTAATGGCACAGAAAAAGATGGTTATTTTAAAAATATTCATGTAAGAGGGGTCTGTGACTGCAGTGCCATAAACCCCAAGAGTGTAAATGTCTGCTCCACTCCCATCCCTGCCCTTTTTGCTCTGCTCTGCCTTTAAAAGTCCCCAGCACTGGTATTTTCCCTGGAAATAAGGGTGGTTTGACAGCTCCTTGTGCCAATGCTACCACAGCCCCATGGGACAAACCAGGGCACAGGGGTAAAACCCTGCCCAGGCCTCCCTAAGCCAGGTCTGAAATCAGCAGTGTGGACCCACTGAAGGGGTAATCAGAACCACCCCAAATCACCCAGGCAGCACTGGCACATCCCACAGACACATCTGGAACACTCAGAGTGTTCTTTAAATGATAAATCCATTTGTTGCCTTCCCTGCTTTTCAAAGGGCAGATATTTCCCAAAGTTAACCTGGAAAAAGTGAGACACCACAGTTCTCTCCACTCGCTGTCTTTGACCAAATTTGCTCAGTTTCCCCCAAAATGTTTCCCTCTTGGCTTTTCCCACAAAACTCCAGCTGGGATGGGCCTTGTTTGGACCTTTCAAAGATGCTCCTTACGTGTTACCAGCACCCAGGGCTTCATTTTGGGACAGAAAATTACAAAGTCTGACATCTCTTGACCCAGTAAATTCTCATTTACGCAGGTGGAGTCATCTGTTTTTAATGTTAACAGAGAGCAGGTCCTGAAATGGGGAGCACAGGACTCCACAGTGCCAATTCCAGTGCTCAAAAAGCCTGCACAAAGTTACCCACACCTCCTCACTGACATTAAAAGCAAATCCCTAACCAGAGCCAGTTGTAATAAAGCAGCGTGTAGAGGGGAGGGATAAAAGTAGAATATTATAATTGATTATTTAAGGGGGGGGAAAAAAAGGAGGAAAATTATCACAGGTGGTGATGGCAGATGCGACAGCCCAGGAAACTTGGCAAAATATGGATTATATTTGATTACTGATGTGGATACTTCTATGGTGAGGGTCCAACTCCTTCTAAACCCATCCAACAGCAAAGAGTGACATACAACAACATAAAATTGAAGTTACAGAATTTTCTGCCTTTCTTTTTTAAATACCCAACTCACTGCAATCAATACCAGCTGCTGTGAGATATTAACTGCCTGAGCAAAGCAATAAAATTCCTGCACTAAAACAATGGCAGCACTTAAATGTTTAAAAACTGCTCATCATTGTCAGGTCTCAGAATGGATGTGTGAGCACAGGAAAGTCTCCACCACACAGAATTTACCATGGCATGGGGCCAAAGCTACTGGATTTCCAGGCAGTGAATTAAATGATATTATTATAGTTCAGTGGTGATGCTAATTGATTTTTTTTTTTTTTTTTAATTTCCTGTTCTGTAATAACTTTAAGATTTTTGGCTGGTGGAGTTTTAGGGAGATGCTGGTGAGAAACCTCACCTGGGGACAGAGATTTCATCCTGATGCTTCAGGAATCTTCCACCATGTCCCATCCCTGGAAGTGCCCAAGGCCAGGTTGGACAGGGCTTGGAGCACCCTGGGACAGTGGAATTTGTCCCTGCCCATGGCAGGGGTGGGAGTGGATGAGTTTAAGATCCCTTCCCACTCAAAACATTTCAGGATTCTTTTGTCCCCTGCACCTGTTGATGAAATCCTTGCCCACTGTGTTACACATTTGAGGGAAAAACCCTTATAAATACAAACCAAGGCTGTTGTTTAATCTTTCATGTGCATAAGACAAAACAATGACAAAAATTTCTTTTTCAAGACCAGTTTGTCCAATAAAATTAATTTATCTTCCACTTTTTTATACACCGGAAAGTAAAGAGCAAACAACGACAACGGATTTATGTTTGGAAAACACACATCCCCAGCCAATTCATTATTTTTTTAGGAAGTTTTCCTGATCTGCAGACAGGGGAAAGTCTGGGAAGCATGAGAGCATCCTGGAAGCAGTGAAGGGGACCTGAGTAAGCTGCAGGACAGGCACGTGCTGAGCTCTGAGAAGAAATGGCTCCAAGACCCCCAAGTTGTGCTCACCCACTTTGTCTGTCTTTGCCTCTGCTAAGAGCAAACAAATTGTTCTTCACAGAGCTCCAGCTTCACCCTTCACCTCCTGAAAGATGACAGAAGAAATATGCCACTGGTAGCCAGGAGAGAACTCCCAGAGGTTTATCTGTAGGAGGTTCAGCATTTTATTTTAACTCTCTGAAATATAGACCAAATATGAGCCCTCGCCTCATACAAATCTTCTACAAATCTCCCTTTGTTCCAAGCCTTTAGGAAAAAAAAGAAAAAAAAAACTTGAAAATTTAATACAATAAATCTCCAGGGAGAAAGGGGAGGTGGAATGGCCCAAAACCAACAGAGAAAGGTAATTCCAGGCCACAATTCCAGACCTGTGTCCATGCACGAGGAGTTGCCTACATGGAGAAGGAGCAGACAGGGTGGGCTAATCAGCCTCACCCTATAAAATAAATAAAATAAACCCCACATTGGCCTGGACACGAGACAACCTCCATCTCCCCTCACAAAGGATAGAAATAAACTGCAATAATATTTCTATTTAAAAAAAAAATAAAATGAAAGCCCTTGAGCCATCCCTCCCCTTGCGAGCAATCAGGATGTTTTTCTCTTTCATGCTCTGCTTTTCTTTTCTGTGCCATGAATTTGCATTTTCTCATCTGCCTAATTCCAGCTACATTTTTGTTTTTGTTGTTGTTTTAATATAAAATCTCTGTGGTTGGTGAAAGAGGCACAGAAAGAGAAGATGCACTGCAACTCCTCACGTGTTCTCAGCATCCTTGTGGTGGAATTGGCCCCTCAGAGAATCAACTTCTGACCTGCTCTGAGTTCCTCTTCACAGAGATACATGAAAAAGCCCAAATTCCTCATTTTACAGCATCTCCTTGAACCCAAATTTTATTTAATTTTCTTGTTTATCAACAATGGCCCTCGCTTCCACCCACCCCCAGCAGGGAAACCCCTCCTTTATTTTTGCATGAACTCCAATTCAATTCAGCCATAAAAGATATTTTTAAACCCCAGAATTTTTGAACATCTCCTTTTTCACACAGGGATTAAATCCATTCAGCACAGGGACTCTTGAGGAGCTTGTCCCCATCCTCACCTACATCCTATGAAAAAAAAAAAAATTGTGTTTTTTCCCAAACTGAAAGCAATGCAGGTGGAGGGAAAGATACCTCCTGCAAGTCAGTAACTACTCCATAATCCTGAGGCATCCTTTATCCCAGAAAATTGATGTAATAGATGTAAAGGATTCACATGAGACAAATATACAGAAAAACCATGTCCAAATGAGAGCTACAACTGTGTATTTCCCATTATCTTCCCCTTTATTCATGTCTGAAAACACTGCCCAAAAAAAACCTGTGGCTGTTTAATAAACCCCCAGTTCTCCTCTTGCTTTGTTGGATCCATCTCACTCCTGCCAACATCCCACTTGCAGCTCCATCTCATCCAGGCACAGCCATTCATTCCCCTGAAATAAACATTTTTTGGGATGTGAAAACAGGCTGTGATTTTTTTAAGCAATCTGATATTCAGTGTTTTCCTAGCACTAAATGGAATTCTTGCACATAGGAGCAGCCACTGTTCCACCATTCACTGATAAATGACATCAAATTAACAGCAATCAAATCAAGGCTTCAGCTGGTACCAAATTGTGGATTGAACACCAGTTCTGGACTTCACTGAGCAGTGACTGAGCAAAGGAAAGGCAGAAAATAAGGAGGAAAAAAAGGTGGGATGGGGCTTGGAGCTCCCTGCTCTATGGAAGGTGACCCTGCCCATGGAATGAGATTGGCTTTAAGCTCCCTTCCCTCCCAAACTTTCATGGTTCTAAAATGAGCCCATCCTGTCACCTCTCCCTGTTTTTATCAGCTTTGCTTTCCCAAATATGAGATTTTCAGCATCCCCAACCCCCATCCAGAGGCTGTTACAGCTCCTAGAGAAATCCAGGTAGTGAGGAGATGATTTTTCAAAACTTTTCTTCTCCCTGTTATACTTTTGATGCTGGACAGGGGGAAAAAATGGAAATTGAGAGAAAACTGCCTTTTTTTGCCTCAAAAAAACAAGGATTTGCTGCCTCTGCCAAAGGGTTTGGGGGAAGGATGTTTTTGTCACTGCCCTGCTGCCTGCTCCCCCTGATTTTTGGGATATTTTTAGCAAGCCTTTGCATGGATTAACTTCCATAACACACCTCAAGCTGGATGCTGCCACTTCCCAAGACAAACTCTGGTCTGATCTGTCACATGACCACTTCAGATGATGTATCCAGGAGCTTCAAAAAATGGCATTTTTCCTACTTAGAATGGAGGGAAATAGGTAAATAAAAGGCACAAAATAAAAACCAACTGAGTTTTTTGATTGTTCTCCTTTAATTTCTGAAGCCAATGCTGGTTTGCACCCACCAGCTCTGAACTGGGCTCAGGAAGATTCCATGTAGGGAGCAGTTATCCCTCAAAAGGTCCCCTGCTGATGGCTGTGAGCGGAACTGAGGGGAAAAAAACTGGCAAGAAAGATATTTGCAAATATTTTAATAGTTGCCAATTTTCCTGATGTTGTTATAAAGAGTGTGGCTGGGGTTGGAGATTTTCTTCAAGCCTCAGCTTTCACAGGCAGTGATTAAATGAGAATCAGAGCCTTCCTTCAGATAAGCAAGAAAATCACAAGTCCCCAAAGTTGCAAAAATTCTTGCAAATGTTTTCCAGTGACAACAGAGACTCAGAAATAAAAGGCCAACCTTAAAAAAAAGAAACAACCTCCCCACTACAACCTAATTTTTTAAGTTATTAAGTAAAATTATTTTTTTTTAGAAGTTGTTGTTGGCAGCTTTTCCACTTCATTTTTTTTTTAAAGAATTTTTGGGTTTGCTTGCAGCTTGCACGTATGAACATTAAGAAAAAATTAATAATAATTGGGCCAGAGAGAATTTTTCAGTGGAGCAGCTTTTTCGCAAGAATCAGAAATAAGAGATTTACATGCCTTGGTTTCTTCTTCTGTATACAAGGTTTGTCTTGGGGAGAGGGATTTCTCCAGAGGGAGAACCACGGCACCACTGCAAGGAGAAACCTCTGCCTAAAGCTGCTCCTTTCCTTCTCCCTGCTGAGTGCAGGAGAAGCTGAAATCCTGTTTCCAGTTCCCAGTTTTCCAAATCCCAGCTGCAGGGACTGTGCCTCAGCATCACCTGGGACAAAATGACCAAATTGTCCAAGCTGGGCTTGAAAAGTCACAGTTTAAATAATCAAAGGCAATGGATTGGGAGTTGGGATGGAGATGCACAAATAAATTAAAATAATCAATAGGGAGAAAAATGCCCTAAATTCATTCTTCAGGCAATTTCTATAGTACACATTATTGTGCATAGCTGGGACAACTCCAGTGACAAAACTTAAATGTCTTCCCCTTTTTCTTTCCCCAAATCCCAGCTGCAGGGGCCATGCCTCACCATCACCTGACACAAAAAGACCAAATTGTCCAAGCTGGGCTTGAAAAGTCACAGTTTAAATAATCAAAGGCACAGGCAGTGACCACTGAGTTGGGATGGAGATGTACAAATAAATTAAAATAATCAATAAGGAGAAAAATGCCCTAAATTCATTCTTCAGGCAATTTCTATAGTACACATTATTGTGCATAGCTGGGACAACTCCAGTGACAAAACTTAAATGTCTTCCCCTTTTTCTTTCCCCAAATCCCAGCTGCAGGGGCCATGCCTCGCCATCACCTGACACAAAAAGACCAAATTGTCCAAGCTGGGCTTGAAAAGTCACAGTTTAAATAATCAAAGGCACAGGCAATGACCACCGAGCTGGGATGGAGATGCACAAATAAATTAAAAGAATCACTTGGGAGAAAAATCCCCTAAATTCATTCTTCGGGCGATTTCCATCTAGACATCGCTGTGCATAGCTGGGACAACTCCAGTGACACATTTAAATGTCTCCCCCTTTTTTTCCCCCTTATAATCTCATCTTTATCAGCTCAAAAAAACTCCAAAGATGCTAGGAATTTCCAAGAGCCTGGTGACAGCAGCGCTGGGAGCGAGCCCTGCCAGCCCATCCCTGGCACAGGGAATGTCGGGGGAGATGCCTGGAAGTCATCGCTCCTGGCTCACCTCCAGTCAGCCACTAAAGAATCAGTCCCAGTAAAGTTCACGCCATGAGCACCGAGATGTGAAGTGCAGGGGAAAAGCATGGGAAATGTTACATCTGCAGGGAGGGAGTTTAATAAATGTTTAAGGAAAAGGCTGCTCTCTAGACCCTGCTCTTCTCCATGAAATTAAGATGCTGCTCGGATCGTGCCGTGGAGTTTGTCGAATCTCCAGCTCAGTTGTCTCAATGAATTTGTGGGGTGCTGGGTGATCCTGCCGTGTTTTCCCAGCCCCAGTCGGAGCCACGCTGCCTTGTGAGCTCCTTGAATCCTTTCCAGCCCTTTTCCTGCTCCTCGGCAGCCAGCACAGAAAGCATCTCCAGCAAGCGCCTTTATTTCCGACTCAATTGACGCTGATGACCCCATTCAAAATGCAAATTGGGAGAGTCTTCCTGGAGATGCCTTGTGCAGCTTTTACCTCTTCCAGATGCATTTGTGTTGGGCTCCTCGTTGTTCTGTGGAGCAGGGCATTGATGGGAATGCTAAAAGCAGGATCTGAACCCGGGAGAGAGCGTTGGGATGAGCTGTGTGTCCCCAAAAAGCCACATTGCACAGAGCTGTCACACGGAGCCACTGCCAGGGCTGTGCCATCCCACTTGGTAATTGTTCAGCCACAGAGGGGCTTAGGAACAGCAGAATTCATCCAAAATTACTGAAATACTCATCCAAACCAGGCTGGATGGGGCTTGGAGGAACTGGGGATGGTGGAATGTGTCCCTGCCCGTGGTATTTAAAGTCCCTTCCAACCCAAACCAGTCTGGGACTCATTAATTCCCAGTGACAAGAAGGACACTGAGGGGCTGGAGTGTGACCAGGAAGGGAATGGAGCTGGGAAGGGGCTGGAGAATTCCTGGGGGAGCTGGGAAAGGGGCTCAGCCTGGAGAAAAGGAGGCTTAGGGTGGACAGCAGGGAAAGTTTTGCCATGGAAAGTTTGGCATAATCCTGGCACAGCTGCCCAGGGAAGTTTGGAGTCCCCATCCCTGGAGGGATTTAAATCCATGCGAATGTGGCACTTGGGGACATGGGGCAGTGCTGGGGAAAGGTTGGACTAAATTGGAGAGGGCTTTTCCAGCTTCAGGGATTCTGTGTTCTAAATCAAGAAGTGCCACTATGCCAAGCTATGAAGGTGAGACAGATTTAATTTCTGAATTCACTAAACCAATAAAAATCAGAAGGTCTCCATCAACAGATGTTGCCTAAAAGGTACAAGCAGTGCACCCAACAATTTCAGAGCTGTGTCTGGATTACACATCCCTGCACCACGTCCTTGTCCACCCTGGATTTGTGGATGCATCTTTGAGGACTTTATGAGCTCCCCAGTTAGTAAAAGTTGCTTGCAAGACCTTTGATTCATGTGCAAAAATAAAGCAATACTTGGAGAAGTTGTATCTGATACACACAGCACAAAACTGCCAGCAGCCCAGGAATGTGCAATCAGCAATTAGGACTATTTAATACTCCCAGATAGAAAGGGAAAAAAAAAAAACCCACACATGGAAAAGTGAGATTTATCAGGCAGTTAATTGCCAAGCATTTTAATTTAAGAGTTAGGAAAATGTAATTCTAATTATTACCGAATTATGCAGTCATACATTTTCATACTCATGTAATATAGGACCCTCGGAATGACATGACACATTTTAATTAAAACACAATTACTTATTGATGATTAGATCTGTTCAAACAGTGCCTCCCTTCCAGCACCTTTCCCTGTGTTCCTCACCGGTGAATGGCACATCAGAAATAGGAAGAGCTCAGATGTGATGTAGCAAATTTTTTAAGAGGTGTTAATTCCTTTTCTTTGTAAGTTTTTTTCTTTTTAAAGCTGTCTCTCTATATCTTTGGAATGACATAAAGAGCTATAAATAATACAGATGTCTCCTTTAGTTAGGGTACAATTTGTGACTTTATTTCTGTCTTTGCCAAAGAAAATTCACCCAGTCTTTCATTTGTTCATCACACTGAGCACATGAACCATCAGAAACTTCCCAAAACTTCCATTATTCTTTTCCAAGTTAAATTTTCTGTTCACCAACAGCTCCTAAAACAAGCTAAACTTTAGCAAGGAGAAGTATTGAACCAAAACAAAAGAGCCAGGTGGGTTCTGGAGAGAAATTTACCCACAGGAATGTACACAAACCACACTTTGGTCATCTTTTGGAGTGAATTTTTCCCTCTCTCCAGCCAAAAACCTATTTTAGATTTTCCTCATGAGCACATAAACCTTCAGATTTACCAGCAAAACCAGCTGAAACAATTTTTAAAATATGTCCAAACCAACATAACTTGTGTTTTTAAGCTGTAAACAGGAAAAAAAGGAGGAGACATCAGAATTTTAACCAATTTTTTTTTCCACTTAGTGTGTTATAGAGCACTTAAAATAGCTTCAAGGTTGTATAATAAATAAAAAACTTACAACCAGTTGAGTGAAAATCCAACACACAAGAGCAGGAGACCACTGTGACACCCAAGGAAGCAAAAATTTAACTTTAGTTGTGTCCTGTTTTGTAAAGCCACAGCCCAAATGTTAATTTTTTGGTGTAAATCCCACACTCTTTCCCACTGAAATTCTCTGTTGTAGTTGTCAGCCAATGAAAGGAGCAAGAGAAACAGCAAATATTTCCTTCCTTACCTCTGGCATTCCGGATTCTCTCTGACAACAACAGCACTTCACATCTCATACTTGGGGGTGTTTTCCTCTATTGTTACCACTAATTAAAGCCAATTCTATTTTACACTCCTAATCAATTAATGAGCAGAGTCTACCCCTCTGCTTAAAGAGCTGTGCATTGGTTAGACTTTTCAGCAGTTTAAAATCTTGATTTTTTTTTTTTTTTTTTTTTTTTTTTTTTTTTTTTTTTTTTTTTTTTTTTTTTTTTTTTTTGCTTTGTTGAATTGGTTTTTAAGATGGGGACATCTTGGCCTGGCATGGTAAGATATGTTACCAGCTTTCCCACCAGGTCACCTGCAAGAATTTCTGGTATCTGTAATGAAATTCCAAAGAAAAATCCACCTGAGGTTATGTGTATTTATTTATTAATTTATGCTTTGGAAGCTCACGCTGGAATTTCATCCCACGCATCACTATTTTTTCCCTAATGAGATTTTTATTCCTTATATTATTTTGTTGTTGTTGCTTTTAAAATTCCTCTCTTACCTGGTCGTTTGCCAGATGTTTGGGTGTCCAATCCTTGGAAAACCACCCAATAAAACCCTCCCACCTCCTCCATTCCTTCAGGAGTGGGAGTGATTTAACCTTCATCATAAATTCGAGGTTTAGTCTGTAGGGAAAACATTTATGGAACCACGGAGCTATTCTGGGCTAAATGACAGAAGTGAACTTCCCAGTGACTCAGAATCTCAGCCAAACCTGTCCTAATTACGGAAGAGATAATTGTAATTTCTTGGGAGATGACAGCTGTGTTATAACACCAGAAATGCAACTTTCTGCAGTGGCTGCAAATAATCCTGTTCCTGCTCTTCCACAGAAAACTTGGGGAGCCACAAAACAGGTGTACAAGGGGAACACAGGCACGTTCCAATGGGGATCTTCTCCTGGATGATCCCAAGTCCATCGTGATGGGCAGCAAAACAAGCACAGGGAGCACAAAGAGCCTGGAAGTCACTAAAGCCAGCAAGGAGAAAGGGAGCAGTTTTTCATGGTGATTTTGGCAAGAGGGAGGATGATATAAACCTGGGAGGAGCTGTTGGCTCCCTTGAGGGCAGGGAGGTCCTGCAGGGAGACCTCCACAAATCAGAGGGATGAAAAATCGCCGACCTCGTGAAGTTCAGCAAGGAAGAGTGCTGGATCCTGCACCCAGAGTGGGATTTATGGGCAGACTGGGGAATGAGAGGTTGGAAACAGTGCCAGGGAAAGGGACCTGGGGGTCCTGGTTGAAGGAAAGTTGGATCTGAGTCAGCAGTGCCCTGGAGCCAGAGGGGACATCCCTGTCCTGGGGGATCAGACCCAGCAGTGCCAGCCGGGCCAGGGAGGGATTGTCCTGCTCTGCTCTGGGCTGGGGCAGCCTCACCTCCAGTGCTGGGGTAGTTTGGGGTGCCACAATATTGAAAAAGACATTAAACTGTTCTAGAGTGTCCAAAGGAGCCACAAGGATGGGGAAGGGCATTGAGGAGAAGCTGTGTGAGGAGAGGCTGAGGGCACTTGGAATGTTCAGCTGCAGGAGAGGAGACTGAGGGCAGAGGAGAAGACACCAATTTCTCCTGAGGGGAAGAAGAGAAGAAAACACCAATCTCTGCTCTCTGGTGACCCAAGGGAAGGGCTGGAGCTGTGTCAGGGAGGTTTAGGTTGGATTTAGGGAAAGGTTGATTGCCAGAGGGTGCTGGCACTGCCCAGGTTCCCCAGGGAATGGGCACAGCCCCAGGAGCTCCAGGAGAGTTTGGACACCCAGGGATGCCCAGGGTGGGATTGTTGGGGGGTCTGTGCAGGGCCAGGAGCTGCACTGGGTGATCCTTTTGCATCCCTTCCCACTCAGCATATTTTGTGATTCCTTGATCTTGAAGCTGATGCCAAGAACTCGGACACAAGGAGATGTCACAATCCAGCAAGTGCCACCAGCTCCCTGCAGCATCTCCTGGCTGGGATCCTTAGGAACAGCACATGGACATGGGGTGGGATAGTCTTTGTAGGGGTTTATTTTAAACTTCTCTCACTAATCCCATATCCAGAGGGTAGGGATGTGGAATTTAGGGCAAGGGGGGAAAAAATAAAGAGAACATGGAGAAGGAGGGGAGAGGGAAGCTTATGGAATATATTCATTTTTGAGATTCACAAAGGGGCAGTGAGAGCTGTACCCCAGCTGACTTCACCAGTGCAGCAATCCTTTGTCAAGGATTTTGATGGTTTTGCATTCTCCATGTGCAGAGAGCACCGAGGGATGGTGATGTGTTTGCAGGGATTGCATTTCTTAAAGGAAGACAAAACCAATCAGCGATTAATATATAAAAGCCTGACACTTGATATAGGGATAAAAAAGAAATTACAGCTCCCACTATGCAAAACCTGTGGGGAAGCTCTTCAGTCTTCCCAGCAGGAACAGGCTGGTGTTGAATATTCCCTAAAATCTGGTTATACATGTTTATTTCCAGCTCCTCTGAAAATAATGATGCAGGACATGCTCTTTCCCTGGTTTCTTTAGTTTTAGTCAGGCACTGATGCAGAATTTTTCCCCTTTACTTAAAGAGCTGGATGGCTTAGTTGTGATCTGCAGGATTCCCCTGTATGAATTCCAGCTCTCAGCCATTTTCAGGAGGAAAGCCTTCCTATCAGGATATTTCCTAGTTTTCAGGCAATAAATCCAGTGCACCAGGGAAGAAATGGTCACACAAACATCCTTGGAGAGCTATGCCTGGTGGGAACATGTACAAACCCTCTTTAGCCAGCTGGAAATTTGATTTTAATTGATTTAAATTTCATGTGTGACAGAAGTGAGATGACTGAAAAATGGACTTTTGAATGCCTGAGGTGGAAAACAGTTGGGATAATTGGGATGTGACATCACAGTTGTCTGGAAGGGATGTGATGTCATATTTTTGTCTCCATTACACCATATCCTGGAATGGGAAGGGTCAGCACCACAAGTTGTTGCCAATACCCCACTGGAGTTTGCTCCAAACCTCAGGAATTTTCACCTAAACCATGTGGATTCAATATTCAATACAGGTGAGAAAGAAGAGATGATTATAATAGTTTAAAAAAATCAAAAGCAAAATGTACTGATTACTGACTAGGTTTGATTGAAAATGAGATATATGTCCAAATAATCCCCCATCCCATCTCTCCATGGGGTGGGGAATGGAAGCACCATTCCCAGTTGATAGATAACTCTTGGGAATGTTTCACCTGAGGGCTTGGAGCAACTTGGTCTGGTGGAAGATGCCCCAGCTCGTGGCTGGGGAGCTGGAATAAGATGATCCTTGAGGTCCCTTCCAAAAATCTGCAATTTTCAGATTTTTTCACCCCGCAGCCGTGGATTCGAGTGAAATCCTTCCCGTGGTTAAAAATGGTCTCTAAGCAACAAGCACTGAAATGTTTCCAAATCTTTTTTGCTTGACCCAGGATTTGTGCTGAGTTAGATGAGTAAACACTGGCATGACGTGACATTCCTGTTATTTATGTTCCATCCAAATAAGTGGAAGATAACCTAGGCAAATTTCCATTATCTAATTATAAAAACCTCCTCATATTCCCATGAAACTAATTTTAATTTGATGAAAAACAGACAACTTGGAAATGGATTTCCTACGATTCGAGCGATAAGATTCTTTCTCAGTGTGTTCTCAATTTTCCAAAGACTCCAAAATTGGAGATCTCTATTAATAAACATTGCTGGTTGCTCATGCAGTGACTTTGTGTTATTACATGCACACAAAAATAAAAATAAAAGGGAAAAGCTCCTCTGCTGCATTCCAAGGAAGGAGGAAGGAACCACACTGTGCTTTATTTTCAAGAGGGAGCTGCAGCAGGTGAAGCTCCTGCTTTGTTCAAAGCTGCTCTCACCATGTGGTGGTCACAGGTGTTTAAAATGTCTGCAAGAATTCCACAAAAAAATTGCCTTTGGAGAGCAAACCCCTCAGCAGGGAGGTTGGAACTGGATGATCTTAAGGTCTCTTCCACCCAAACCATTCGGTGGTTCTGTGAATTACAGGAAGCTCCTCGTAACCACGATGTGCAGGGAATTTTCTGCAGCAGAAACAAGCTGTGTTTTGACAATTATTCTTTCTTAAAAGTCCCAACCCTGTTCTTCCTTACTCCTGGAAATTCCATAGCAGAATTCACTGCTTGAGTACAGGTTAGTGGAACCTCTCCTGAAACTTGTGACATTGTCCAATGTCTAAAACATCCAGAAAAAAAAGGAGCAGCAGGAAAAACCTCAGGTTTTGCTGCAGTCCAGACCCAGGTTTGACCACTTTTCCTGAAAACTAAGCCACAAAACCCCCCAATTTCCTGCAAAACCTAAGAGGAAGATCAATTTAACTAATGATGAGGGGGTTCTGTGTCCCTGTGGACCTCACACATATTATTTATAGAATGCATTAATATTTCATTTTTCCCATCCCTAAACAGTCTTTGAGGGTGAGAAAAAAAAAAAAGAGAGATAGCTGGAGACAGGTAACATTTTAATTGAAATTAATGGGATTGGTTTGATTTCACCTCTGAGGATACAAAAATCATTCATTTTTTTTGTCATGAAAAGGATCTCTGTGTCTCACCAGTGCCCTGACAAGCACGACAAGCTGCAGATCACAGAGAATCCACCTCCCACCTCTCACTAACCTGTGCCATGCAGACCATCACCCTCCAGCATGTGAGAAACCAGCAAGGAAAAAAAAATTCAGAGATCATGAGAAGATAGAGCTAAAACTCTGCTTTTCCTTGGGTATTTTAATGCCAGAACAAGGAAAAGCCATTCCTTGGATGGGATGGAGCCCAGGCTGTCAGCAGCTGTAACCCCTGCCCAGGAACAGTGTGAGGAGCATTTTATGTTCCCTCTGTGCTGGACCTGGGCTGCTGAATGTGCCAAACCCTTGTGCTGAGCAATAGTTGTTCTCCAAGAGCTTCTCTGGAGCTTTTACTGGAGCCAAATGGCCTCGGAGATGATGAAGCAGCACCAGACCTGGCAGTGCCAGCCAGGGGCAGAATCAGCCTTGCTCTAACAGGGGCTGCAGGAACCTCTTGGCTTTCATTTATGGGTTCAGTATTTATTTTTCCTGCAGTGGGGTAGGATGAGGGGGTGTTTTCTGAAGCACCTGAGTTGCTCAGGAGGACAAATCGCTGAGATTTGGGCTTTGAGCTCCTCTTTGTGTTTGAATCAGCAGAGCTCACGCTCCTGAGTCACTGAAACCACTTTCATAAATCACATTAAATCCTTTAAATGGAACACAAACAGATCACCACCCCAACCCCAAGTCACCTCACAGCTCAGCACCAATCTTCCTCCAAGCACCCTCCTTCTCACTGTCTGTTGTGGAATAATTTTCCTTTTTTTTTTTCATTAAAGTCTCTTTTATAAAACTTTTTACGGCACATTTTCCAATGACTATCGCAGTCCCAAAAGCCAGCAGTACCTTGGCTCACTTGAATCTACATGAATTCAGTCCCAATGCAGAGGAAAGTCCTGAGATTATTTTTCTTCTGCTGTAAATTTGCAAAATTTAAATGGGAAAATGAAATACAACTCACAGGCAAAAGTGAGGAGTGAATAAAATCCCACAGAAGCTGCAAGAAAGTAGTAAATGGGCGAGTCAAATATTACATTTACTCATTAGAAATTATAAAGAGGGTGCAAAATTTACCTAAAATTTCTCCTTATTGCCAGCAAACTACACTGAATATAAAAAGAAATCTTATAGGATTTTGTGTTAGATTTTTAATTTTTGGGGTGGAATTGCACTTAAAAACACCTCAGGAATCCTCTGTGAATATCAGGATTTCCTTCCTTCAATTATCCTAACCTGGTTTATCAGAGTTGGGATCCAGGGCACACAGCACAGATACTGAAATACCCTGGACCCCAGAAAATATGGAAAAATCCTACAAAACAGCAGATGGTTTTTGGTTTGGGGGCTTTTTGTTTGTTTTGAGGTTATTTTTT
>WEIU01022448.1:837428-865206 GCA_013389925.1 Aegithalos caudatus
TTGTTGTTGTTTTTGGGTTTTTTTTGTTTTTTTTTTTTTTTGTTTTTTTTTTGTTTTTTTTTTTTGGTTTTGTTTTGTTTTGTGTTGTTTTGTTTTGTTTTGTTTTTGAGGGGTTTTTTTTGTTGTTTTTTTTTTTTGTTTTGTTTTGTTTTGTTTTGTTTTGTTTTGTTTTTTAATTTCAAGCCACGGACCAGGTTAGTCTGGTTCCTTTCAAGGAATTAATAGATAATAATAACAACTGCTTCTTCCAAGGAAAAGTGACCTATATTCCAGGTAAGGAAATATTCCTCCCAAAGAGGAATTTCACTGCCATGAAATACTCTGCTAATAGCTACACTTGTATTATTTTTCATCTGGGTGCCCCAAGGATCTTCCTCCCCTATTCCAATGCCCAGTGCAGGGCCACCCTTTGTTACAACATTAAAATCTACTTAATATTTTTTTATCATTTCACATCACAGCCCTGGTAATTGTACCCTCAGGAGCAAAGCTTCTTCCTGAGTCTGCTTTTCAATATTATTGGCATCTCCCTCATTTGGGGACCTGGAATGATCTTTTTTGCATTTTCCCCGTGAAATGACAAACACTGCTGGTTGTGGCTCAAGCACTATTTGGAGCATGACCCCCTCGGCTCCTGGTGTTATCCAAATTAGATTTTGATCTTTGTCAATTAGGCTTTGCCACTGTGGACCTGCTGTGCCATTATCAGGAGAATCCCTGTCAGGGTTGGGAAGTCAGTGAACTTTGGAAGCCTTCCTCCACCTTCCAGGGATGCAGTTTTACAACTGGAGCCATTTAAAAAGATAATAAAATAAAATTTTCTGTCCACAGCCCCTATTTCTGGCAATCTTTGCGCTGTTTGTCCTCAGAGCAAGAATCACTCAGAGCACAGAGGGCTCTGCCTTCCCGTGGCAAAAGAAAATCCAAGCAATCCTGATTTCCACAAGCAATTTAGCTTTCCTTTTGCTCCTTTTAATGTTCCTGGCTTTGTAAGGTACCCTGCCACAGACTTGTCTGGGAGCCAGTTTTGCTTCTGGGGGGAAAAAAAAAGTAGTGGCCAACTGAATAAAAAAAAATGAATGCCAGGAAATCTCCTCTGGTTGTCACACAGCAGGGTTGGGATGCTGCTGCTGCCCAAGGGCTTTGTCAGCTGGGTTTAAACTGGGCAGCTACTGGGGGAATGTTGGGCCTGGCACAAACCCTGGCCTTGCAGAGCCTCACCTCCCAACGTGCTTCCAGAGCCATCCCAAATCCCTTCATATGGATTGCTGCCTGCCAAAAAACTTCCTTTTCATTCTCACATTTCAGTTCTGGCTCGGCTTTCCAAGGTGCACTTGCAGGGTTTGGTGCAGAGTTGCCCAGATGGGAACCAGGAGCTTCTGCATGGGCTGAGGGGAGAGAAGAACCTTCCTGGGATGAGGAAATAGTGCTGCAAAGCAGGATTTTCCAGCAGGAGAGGGTATTCCACAGGTTTTAAGGCCAAGAATGATCATCAGGTCTGATCCTGTGTGCACCGAAATGAAGGGTTTTGCTGACTCAGTGCTTGTTTGAATTACAGCAGCTATCAAAAATTAGTTATGAGTGAAACTTTCCCAGGATAAGAAGTTTCTTATCAACCAAGGGATGGAGGAACAGGACACGGGAATGGCTTCCCACAGCCAGGGGGCAGGGTTAGATGGGATTTTGGGCAGGAATTGTTCCCTGGCAGGGTGGGCAGGCCCTGGCACAGGGTGCCCAGAGCAGCTGTGGCTGCCCTTGGATCCCTGGCAGTGCCCAAGGCCAGGTTGGACATTGGGGACAGCCTGGGACAGTGGGAGGTGTCCCTGCCATGGCAGGTAACACTGGATGAGCTTTAAAATCCCTTCTAAGCCAAGGCATCCCATGATTCCATCACCCACTCATGTCTTGCAGTGCTAAAAACTGCAGGAGCTTTAAAGGCTTCTCCTGTTTCCCTGGGGGCAGCAATTCCCTCTCCTTCACTCCAGTCTCTGGTGCAGACCCAGCGTTTGCTCTGCCTCAGAGGCTTCCAACCCAACCCATTCCAGGATCCTGGGATAACTCTAAAGGCCCCCAGGTACATCCATCCCCAAGATCCAGGGCATGCAGCTCTTGGCACTGTCCCCTCTGCAGTCACTTGTGGGTTAACCCAACATCAACGTTTCTCTTTTCCCACTACCAATTACTTTTTCCAAGCTGGATCCAAACCTTCCCTCATGTTTTGTTGTTGAGTACATGAAGGAGGAGCAGAGCAGATGAGCCACACGCAGCCACAGGAGCTCTGCTGCTCCCACAGTGACTTCCTTGGGAATGCTGCTGGAATTCAACCATGGCAAAATGAGCCCTCCAGACGTGGTTGAGTTCAGTCCCTCGCTGCCCCGTTAGCAGACAGCTCCTCTGACCAGAATACACAAAATTGAAGAGAAGAGTGAGGACAGGAGAGTTTCCAATACCTGCCAGCAGGGAACTAAACGTGGGAAGAGCGCTGGGAGCCAGCCTTGCACAGAACACTCACACCCAGGGAGGCTGGGGATAAACAAACAGCTGAAAGGATTCCTTGGGAAAAGGGTTTCCACACACTGCCTTGGATGGACAGGATCGATTTTAACGAGACTGGGAGGATGCAGGGATGGTTTGCGATGGTTTGGGGCATTAGCACCCCTTGTCACTCACTGAAATTTACTTTTTTTTTTTTTTNTTTTTTTGTATTTCTGCCTCCTCTTTTCTTCAAACCAAACTTGTTAATTTTTCTGCAGGTACAGAGAGGAAGAAAATATTTTTTTACAGGTTGTTTTTGATAATATAAAAGATCTTCTGAATGGTACAAATTTGGTGTTAATCAAACCCCATGCAAAAAGCAAAATTAAGGCCAAATTGTGAAGAAACCTGGGTTTTAACTGATGAGTATGTTTAGGTTTGATCCAGTGCAGTTTGACATTGAAAGGCTCTAGTCCAAGTCCTTAAAATACACACTGCTGATAATTTTTTACCTCTCAGCTTATTCAGCATGTTCAAGAACAGGAACTAAGCTGTCTTGACTACAAATTAGCTCGATAGAAAAAGCCAGGACTAGATTTTTAGGATATTTTATAGTATAGCCTGCCTAAGACGTGAGGCACAGATTGTAAAGTTCATATATCATTTTGCAGGATTTATTTATTCTTTCTTGCCAACTCAGCTCCAAAGCCCAGAGGTCAAACCTTACAGCTCTTGACATCCATAGTTTTGCCACTGACTTCACTGATGGCATCACTTCAGGCATGAAGACAAAGTCCTTTGTTGAGGGGTTTTTTAAACTTTTACTTTTAAAACCCTTCCAAAAAAACTCTATAAAAATTATAATGAGCATTTATAAAAATGGTTCTCCCAACTCAAACCCCAACTATCTAAAAAATGCTTCAAAGAGAATGAATGGAAAAAGATCCAGGCCAGGCTTTGTCTTGTTATGCTCAGGGTTTACAACATGGTTTGGAACTACTGAGTGAACTTTTGCAACAACTGCTGCACTTTATGTTCTTGAGTGTTTTTAGCTGCTCTTGACAGGGTGAGATATCCAGAGTCATGGATATGAACAATCCTGCTGGAAGATTATCTCCTGGAAATTTATATCTTGCCTTCCCATCTCCCTCCAGCCCACACCAGCAATGGAACAGGATGTCCACACAAAACTTTTTGTCCTGATTTAATTCTCTTTATGCCTTGCCTTACTCTTGGAAGTGACCTTTGGGCTTTGTGCTGGCCCCCTGTGCAGGCCACTGTAACCCAGGGTAATTCCCACTCAACATCCCAGCATTTTGGGGGGTGAATTTCCTGATGTAGGCACAGACTGATGAGAATAATTAATGTAAAGCTGATTTTCTCACACACCTGCAAAACTCGCATGGTTAAGTCCCAAAAAAATGAAGCCAAGTCAACTTCCAGATATCCAAGTGGAACTCATTAATGTGGAGGCCAAGACTCCTACCTTTCTCAAGATACATTTCATTAATTTATATTAATAAATGTGATGACTACAAAGTGATCACTTTGCCTTAGTGAAGGCAAAGTATTATAAATTTACCTAAATCCTTGGTATTTTTAATAAAATCCCTCATTACAAGGAGCTTATGCACACACATACAATCACATGCATATTTATGTGTTTTTATGGACATTATAAAATATATATTTGTGTGCCTGTAAAAGCATATTTAGAGCCTTATTAATATAGGAGCACACAAAAACACAGCATAAAGCTCTAATTCCAATTTTTTTTTGCTGCATTTTGCTGATAAACAGGGCTGGATCCATTGGTATCTGCTTGAACTCAACAGCAGCAAAACCAATTGAGGAAGTGCAACATCACAGGGTAAAATAAAAATAAAATGACCTAGTCCTGTTGCCAATATCTTCAAAAGACTGGGCATTTATGGCAACATCCTGATCCATGCTGGGTCATCCTGATCTATTTGCCACTGACCAATGAAACCAAGATTTTGGAGTGAGGAGCTGATCCTGCAAGGGATTTGTGTGATCTACAGGAAAAATCCTCCTCAGCAGATAGAAAAACGAGTGGACCTGGCTACAACTCAAATTCTGCTTAGTCTGCTCTGACAGCATAATCAAAGCTATGCTAGAAAGCATGGAATAATATACAAATATATATATATATATTTTCTCAAATGACTCTAAAAACCCACAGGAATTTTTTTTTACTTAAATAGGAAGAAGAAAATCTATATCTCGGAGAGTGAAAAACAAATTAAAGGTTCTTGAAGGGTGTTTCTTAACATTTACCAGTGTTTTTCCCCATGGAAAAGATGAAAAATTAGCTTGAACCCTAGAGCTTTTGGTCTTTTGTAATATTTTCCTTTTTTTTTCCCCTCCACAATGAATATAGATTTTTTTTAATCTAAATGCAGCGATGTCACATATTTAGATTTGAAAACTTTCTCATTGTTATATGAGACAGTTTTAAATTAAAAGTGCATTTGGGACTTACCTGTGCAAGGAGGATGGAGGAGCACACAGGCATCAGCAAACACATGAATCTGAGTTATTTTTGGAGTGTGGTTTTGGAGTCTATAACAAAATAATCCTGAAATCAAGAGAAATATTCTGCTGTCAGGCTTCCCATGCTAAGATAAGGATCTTTGCTGTCTGCTCCGATTTGGCTTCATCCAGGAAAACATCAGCTGTCATTAAGGAGAGTTTTGCCTTCTCCCATCTGGGTCTCATCATGTTTCACCCTGGAAGAGGAAATAAAGCTCCAGCAGCTCTCTGGGCAGGGGACAACCATATTTTTATTAATCTCTATCAGAAAAATCACTCCTGAAGTGTGATCTTAAATTTAAAACAGTGAACAGGGTTTCAAAAATCAGGGTTAATTTACATTTTTACCTAAATTCATCTTTAAAACACTCAGTTCTCTGCTGGTGAAACAGGCATGGTGCTGTTTCCTCCCTCTCCCACCCCTTCCCTTCACTCCTTGTTCAAATGTAAAAAATCCTGAGAAAGAACCTCCTCAGTCTTAATGTTGGTGAAACCTCAGACATAGTTAAATATTCATTTGAAGCCTAGACATATGAGGCAAATAATATTAATAAAATAGATTTATGAATCCCTTGATTTTAAAAAAAATAAAATAAACTGGTTAAAAACTGGAAATTTTCAAGCTGTAACTTCTAAATTAGCTAAAAATAAAATTATTAGTCAGACAATCACGATTTGCTTTTTCACGCACCTATTTCAAATCCATTTTTTGGACGAGAATTCCTCTTAGAGGTTTCCTTCACAGGGATATCTGTGAAAAATGAAGACCAAAAAGGTCAGCCCCATCCCTGGCAGTGTCCAAGGCCAGGTTGGACAAGGCTTGGAACACCCTGGGGTAGTGGAAGATGTCCCTGCCCATGGCAGGGGTGGAATTAGATTTGTTTTTATGGTCTCTTCCAACCCAGTCCAGGATTCTGAGATGGATGCCAGGATTTGGCACTGCTCACCTTGGTCTCCAGGAGCTCATGAGTGCAGTTGGAATGACAGAGGGGATAGAAACTACTTTGGGAATATTTGGCAGTGGTGAGAGAGATGCAAGATGAGACCTGGATGGAAATAAAGCCGAGCTGCTCCACTTTTTCATGCATTATTAAAATTGAGGTTTTAAAAATTCAGACTTTATTTTTTACCTTTAAAAAATGCAACAGATGTGCTTGAAGACAAAGCTGGTGCCTGCTCTGCCTCGTGGAAGCCGTTTTATGGTTGTGTGGAGCAGATTCCAGAGGAGAGCGCAGCGGAACGGCCGCGAGAATCCGTCATGTGTTAATTGGGGCGGTCGGTACGGAGCCAAGCTTCACAACCCTGCTCCATTTGAAGAGGTTTTTACACTTGCTGAATGCATTAAAGCCCAGGAAATGTTGTGGGGATTGTCCCTTGAATCCTGCACACTGGAATCTCACTCGTGGGGCCTTACAGGGAGAGCTGATTTTGTTTTGTTATTTGGCCGTAGAAGGACAAGGGACAAAGGAAGGGATAAAGCTGCAAAGCAGAGCTGGTGCAAACCACAAGACACTCAGTGATAAACCTTCATTTGACTGCAAAAAGCAATTTATAAGAGAGCTCTCTTGAACATCTCTGGTTCCTCTAATCAAATCTAATTGTGGATTGGTAAATTCTCTGTGTGGAGCATCAGAAACGTGCTGTGTCCAAGGCCAGGTTGTTTGGGGCTTGGTCTGGTGGAAAGTTCCCTGCCTGTGACAGGTGAGTTTTAGGGTCCCTCCCAACCCAAATCAATCTAAGATTCCATTATTTTATGATTATGTGAGTTCTTGAGTTGCTGTGGTGAAATCTGGAACCCTCACTCTGGCAAAATCCCACTTATAATCCAGTTTGTGTTTTGCCTCAGGACCAGAGGTCAGATCCCAAGGAAAAAAACCTGATCTTGGTGAGATGCCTTGGATAAACAGAGGGATTGCCCTGGGAGCACCAACAGCAGAGAATGAAATGCTGCAATTTTCAGGTTGTGATTGCAACAGGAATGACCATATCTATTTTTTTTCTCCCAGGAAGCATCCAATCAGCTCCAGTGGGTTCCTGCAAGTTGACAGAGAGTCTGGAAACCTCCTTCTCTGCCCAAGACCTCTCCCATGTGGATTGGCCCTGCAAAGGGCAGAGAGGAGCTGCCACCACCACCCCACTGCTCCCACAGCACCCCTGGGCACCTCCCAAAATCACAGCCAAGCTGTCCCACAGCAGCTGGAGCAATTTCTTCTCTGCTTTTTCCCCACCAGGTATCCAAAATGATCATGCCATTCCCAGCTGAAGACTCCTTGGGATTTTGGAAGGAAGCTGGAGGTGAGGCTGGAGGCAGGACCTTCTCCCCAGGTGCTGCAGGATGCACTGAAGGCAGCAGAGAGGACCTTGCTGGGTCTGCAGGGCTGGAGAAGGCAAGAAGCAGCAGAGAGGAGAAGGTCAAACCCTGGCATCCTCCACCCTCCCCCAGGGGTCACCCAGAAGGGTGGGATTGGTGGTGGCACAAACCACCAGGAAGGAAAGAAGTGATCACAGTGAGTTATCACTGCATAATGCCAGGATAAATTCAGTTAATAAAGCTGTGGCCTAATTAAACCCCATCCTTTGCTCCCTCTTCTCCAGACAGTGTGAATCAGGCAACACTTTCACCTATGGGAAGGGAATCCTGGAGCTTTTTCCCAGAAAATAAAATTCCTGTTACAACATTTCTGTGCACCAGGGTCCTGAAAGACCTGCAGGTGAAATAGTCTGAATAAGCAAAGACAAAAATAAAAAAAAAAAATCAACACATGGTCATTTTTTTTTTCTTTTTGTCACATGCTTGTTTAATAATTCTATCAAATTTGGGCCAGGTTGTCCAGTTAACTCCACCAAAATGGTTGAGACCTGTGACAAGCCTGGAATGAGCAAAAAATTTTAAAATAGGTAGGATTGAATACAGAAATCAGGAGAGTGTTATGTTATGGAAATTTCATATATCTGAATAAATCTGAAATCTCATGTATCTGTGAATAAGTCAGAAATGTATTCACACACAAAAAAAAATACAATTAAGATTTAGCACACCACCCTTATTTCAGGATATTTAAAATGCAACAGCAACAAAGAACATGTTTTCGGCAAGAAAAATGTGAATCAGCAGCTCGATCTGTTCTCTGTTTTCACAAGCAAAGTCCTGTCTACTATAATCTTGTTTTTCTCAGTCATAAACACAGCGTGAAAAAAAAAAAAAAAAAGGAGAGAAATTTATGTTGAATATGGTTATAGTTATTATTTCCCTTCTGGGGATTTATTAAGCATGTGTTAGGAGTTTAGGTATAAAATGAAATTGTTTTTTCACTACATGGATGTCTTCTGTGACTATCTGTAAAATTTCATTAAGGTGTTAGACTTGATATTGCAGATCAAAGTAATCCCAAGAGATTAAGGAGACCCTGCTAATTGACTAAGGTCATGTACTGCACTTCCCACTGGCACTTTGGCCTACATTGACAACAGAGGAGCAGCCCCATCTCCAAGGACCATTCTATAAAAATACCATTTTCTTTATCTCTAGTCCAGTTTTCACACCGCTACAATAACAAGGGATTTCATAAATCCAGGTGGACTGATTAGAGTTTTGAGTATGTAACTTTCTGAGTAAAAAATATACATGATACTTTTGAACAATTTTGACATTTTATCTTACCCTTTAAAACTCCCGGGAACAGATTGCACGTTAGGTGTTTAAGAATAAAAAGTGTCAGCACATATAGTGAGTTCCATCATTCAAACTTGGCACTAAAGAGGATATTGAAAGCCTTGCTGCAGACCATTAAAACCAGCTAATTTACAGCCAAAGACATTGTTGCTTGAAGTGCCAATTTGGTCAATAATTAAGGTTTGGAATATATATCCAGCTCTGACAAGAGAAAATTCCTGAAAACCTTTCCCTGTTGATCCAAACATACAATATATTACTCTCAATTGGACAGTGGCTCTTGGCTCTGTGTTGTGATATTATTGAAAATTATGGATTATTCAGAGGCGTGGTGAGGAATTATTGCTGCTGTCAGCCAGATTTGTGAACCCAGTGCTGAGATATCTGCTCCCCCCTGGATCCCATGCCTGGAAAAGTGAATGCTAAAAAAGTTGGAGGGAATACACAAAAAAACTTTGGAAAATACAGCTCTTTTCTGTCCTCATCATGGGAGAAGTAAGAAACTCAAAGCCAATTGACCAGAAGTTTCAAGGAGAAGATTTACAGGGAAATAAACAGGAGAACTGGGATTGTACAGCCATTAATTTAGCAAAGTATGAATAAAGTGCACTGGCAACAGCCAGCTGAGTGAGAAAGATGCAAATTAGAATTTCCTGCCATGATTTAACTGATCAAGTTATACACCAAGAAATTTTGCCACTTTTTTTTCACTAGAAGTTTAAAAATCAAGTTACTTGGGTGGGGTTTTTTTTCTAAATATTGTACTATTACAAAAAGCTTGTGGGTTGCTTTTTAGGTTTCATTCAGTCATTATTTTTCCTCAAGTTTATCCAAGTTCTTCCTGAAGGGAAGACTCCAACTGGAGGCAAAGTCATAAGCAATGGGATTACTGGTTACATTTCAGCAACGTTAATGGATGTAACAACCACCCTCCCATTCACCAGATGAAATCCCCATCTAAGCAGAAGGATAGTAGGAGGCTTATGACATCCATAAAATGGGTGTCGTTTGCATGGAGATGAATTTCAACCCTTAGAAGCCAACAGAATCCCATTTTCCATTATGTTCATCCAGCAGAACGGATTTCATTAATCAGCCTCTCATCAAGGGCTCAGTCCTACCACATTACTCAAACTAAGTAATACCTAAGATGCAAATAGGTCCACTAAAGCAAAGGAGGCATCTGGAGAAGTTGTGTCGTTCTCCTACTAAAGGTGCTTTAATGGACTTTGAGAAACCTCAGGTTCCACAACTGAAATCCTCATACCCTTCCAGCTCTTCAGAAAAGCCCTGATAAGTCATTCAACAGAACATTTAATCCCTCAAACACTGGAGAATGATGACAAAATTTAAGCTGTTGAGAACTGTTGAAGAAAACAGGTAAAATTTAGCATTTACTGCTTTTTCAGCTCAAATAGAGAGGTCAGAATTCCTTTTCACTCAGAGATTGACATTGAACTCTTTAAGACACCATTTTCAGCAGGATACAGGAGGCCTTAAATCCCAGGAATATGGAAAGACTTGGTATGGGTGAGGCTTTATTATCCTTGATTCACTGGAATTCAGAGTGCTGTCAGTATTTCCAATGTTCTCTATACCCATTTAACCATCCTATTCGATGGGGTGGCTGAGTTTATCCGTGATAAGGGATACTTGTCTTCATACTGAATAAAATCTTTGTTTTCTATTTTATTAATATTTTCCTGAAGTTGGTCAGGTGTTGTATTTCCCTTGCTTTATAACCCAAGCAGAACAATAAAATTTGAATTATCAGACTAAATAAAGCAGGAGAAATCCCTGCTTTTATATGTGCATGGTGTTGCCATTTGGCAAATCCAATGAAGATTTTTGATCTTCCTTTTGCAAATGCAAACAAAAACTAAAAATATTTATTATTCCCAATGAATTGAACACCTGTGTATTATTCCCTGTAAAATGTTTGATAGATGTCAGTTGATCTTTGTGCCCTTTTTTGTGGATTTGGTTTGTTTGTTGTTTCCTATCACGATCAGTGAAAGACTCTTTTGGGTTAAAATGTGGGAAAAGAATGATATATTTGTTAATTGTTGCTGTTCTTGCTATGATCTTTGGCAACACCTGCTGGTGGTACTCTGCAGTGCTGGAACCACTCTACATATATGCCTTCAACGTATAGACCTTCAACTGTTCACCTGCAAAGAGCATGGATGTGGCCAGTGGGCTTAAAAATACCAGCCCAAGTTCATGAAATCACTTGCACAGGCTTTGCAGGCTCAAACACTCTCTCATATTAAAATGGGCTTGGTTTTGTTTGCCACTCCAGCTGCTGTGATTTTTATAAAAGTCGTGATTTTATGGCAACTTAATCCAATGAGACTTTTGTCCAGAACATCTCCCATCCACTCTCTAGTAACGAGGTGTTTAGAGCAGCAGGATAAATAACATTTAGGCATCTAATAAAAACTGCTGGGTTGGGTTGTTTTTTTTTTTAGGTCTCAAATCCTCTTTTTTTTACATAGTACAGCAGCAAAGCCTCGTATTGTAGGTGAGAAGTCTGTAAATTTGCAGTAACTGAAAAATAACAGAAGGCGCAGCAGCATTCTTTATGTTAGTCTATATTGATCGGCTCTAATGAGCACCAGTGGAGCTGTAGCTAATGGTGGTATGTCTGGTGTTAAGGGCAAATGTGGGAGAAGATTATCAACCCAAGGGGTTTAACAGTTGCTGGACTGCCCTCAGCCCTCAGGGCAATGATGCACTTGAGAGGTCACTGTATCAAATGAGGGAAAAGATTCAGCTCGCGCTGCTGGAAGAAATGCAGCAGGAGCTGTGCTTTAGCCCAGGCTACCGGCATCAATAAAACAGTTCCTCTCTGCTGGCTGTTTCTTCCCCTCTCCTTTCCCATCACCTACCTAGCACTGCATTGCTAATTAGGAGCCCTAACACGGGGATCTGGGAAGGGATGGCACCGAGGTGCTCAGAATTAGGGTGGAACACGCGCCTCGGCGCCGTCCGCGCGCGGGGAAGGACGAGCTACGGGGCAGAATGGTTTTACACCTGATGCCTGTTTGTTACCTGGGGGGGGTCACGCTGCCATTTGATGGGAATTTGCTTGATATTCCATTCAGTGTGTTGCTGCCACCCCCTTCCGAGATCTGAGAGGGCTGAGGTGAGTGGCCACCAGAGCAGAGAAGGCCACCGGGCTTCAAGGGGAAGTTAACTGGCAGATCCGAGAGAACGCTCGCAGTAAAATGTTTGTGCAGAAAGGAAGCTACAGGTATCCGAAAAGATAAAAATGAGCAGAGAAATGCCTTGAGGTGGATGGCGTGTTGCACATTCCATGCTTTAATAGCCTAATGGAATAATTTTAACTGTGTGAGGCCCTGAAACACACCGAGAAGCTCTGTTGAGAACTGAGCACTGAGATTTCAATATTTGTCACAATAAACAGCGACATATATTTTTTAAAAAATCAGAAACTAAATATTTTGTTTAATGTTATTAATAAGCAAATTAAATGTTACCTTAGCTCCATTTTGCTATGGCATGCTGTGGTTACGGCAAATTATTTATTAGGTCTTTAAAAATTCTAAGCCATGGATTCCTCTTGTTCCTTAGAGACCAATGATGGGTCAGATTATTTAAAAAAAAAAATCTTCACAGCTCTAATTTTTTTGCAGTTAACACTGGAGCAAGCTGGATGTCGCATTCTTTGTTCCAGTCTGAGAATTTGCAACTGGTTTTGCCTGAACAAGAAGGAAGCAAGTCAGGATTTGCTCTAAAAAGAATATTTTCTACCACTGTCAGCAAAAAAAAAGAGAAGGTTTTACATTGTTATCGGGCTGTTGACACGAAAATACCTGAAATAAGTGGAGCAGGCACTAAAGCTGGCATGCACACTCAGTGGGAGCAACGGGGCTGGAGACGAGGAGAAACATTTTCCGCAAAGAAGCCGGAGTTGACACATCCGCCGCTCGCTGCCTGATGGGCTCCAGCTCAGGGGTTTGATGTCTGCAGCTCCCACCACTGTCCATTAGACAGGCGCCCACACCAGGGATGCTGCAGCCACAAGTGACACTAATGTGCTCCACTGCTGACACTGGGGAACCCACAGGAAAATGTGTCCATCCCCTGGCTGCAGCACGGTTAAAAACGGGAACCAGTCTGGCAAAACCGACTGCGGGAGTTTGCGTCCCCAACGCTTCATCTGTCCCCATTCTCGTGCCTGGTGAATGCTGAAATTTCTGAATATCCTAAGGAAAAAAAATAACTCAGATTATTTTTAAAGTGGGTTCTGAAAAGTATTTGTGCATTTCCTGCTGTAGCTTGAATTCCAGTTGGTTTGGGCAAGGCCAAGCTGCTTCTTCACAAAATGAGCCTGTGAGCAGTGGCAAATCCATGGCATTTATTTTCTGAAACTTAAGTTCATAAGTAGCCTGAGTGGACTTGTTAATTTACACAATTATTGAGATTTCCTTCAGTCATAAATGCTCGGTTGCTATGGGATGTGAAGTATGAGGAGAACAAAACCATTTTCATTCATGAACTTTTCTAATAGTCTCAAATTCTTCTGTACTCTGTTATTTTAGTTTTGGACATACTTGAACTTAAGAAGGTCAGAGGTTAACCTTCAGATGCTTTTACTCTTCTAATGACAGACTTAACAATCAGATTCCTAACTCAGCAGCAGGAAGTTCCATAGTACAGAAGGCTATTTATATAAATACATTAAAAAAAATCTCTGTGCACCTAATTGAAAGAATTTTGTGAAATGATTATCAAATAGGATAATGTAAATAGCAGAACAAGAGCTGTTCTGTAATGGTTTTTTTCTTAAGGAGACTTCACAATTTTTAAAAATATTATGCCATTTATTTCATACCTGTTGTTCCAGAGGCTACAGCTTTGGACAGATGAATTTGTGGGATTTGAAAGAATGTGGTGGAAATTCACATCACATCACTGGCAGGACAGTGGGTCCATGCTTTGGACCTAGTTATATTTACCCAGCTCATGGATCTTAACTCCAAAACCTAATTAGTCCAAAATGCCCCAACCAAAGTTCCTCTGGGATTTTTTAATAGTTGATATTGATCAGTCATTTTGAACTGTTTGTTTTGAAAAGGACATGCTATTTATTTTTTCCATTTAAATATCAAAAACAAAGGATCCTGCTCTAGCTCCAAATGATAATCCATACAATGAATAACCACTCGGTGCCATAACAAATTTCCTCACTTAAATGAAGAAATATTTTCAGCTCTTGAGATTAAGTAGCCACAAAATCTACCCCTGGACCCATCAGTCTCAGAAAATCCTACCAAGTCATTATAACTTCAGTAATAAATTTTGTCTGTGTATTTTTTTTCCATATGCATTTCTTGAATGAAGTGCACCTGTTTCAGGGGTTCATGAGAAATGCACCTTATTTTCTTTGCACTGGAGGTTTTCATTGTGCATTATCCTGGCCTTCACTCCTTAAACACCACTAAATCCCGTAAGTGATCCCAAGATGATGATGTTTAGCACAGTAATATTATTTTCAATGAAGCAGCAAGTAGGAGCACTTGGAAATGAATGAGCATGAGCACTTGGAAATGCAGGAATCCTGCCAGGTTGGGAGAGGAACCCAAAACTTGATCTTTGTGCATTTTACAGGAACAAAGAGAAGGAAAAAAAGAGAGGAAAAAAAAGTTCCAAACCCCAAAACTGTGTTAATTTAAAGACTCTTTAGAAATTGGTCTGTATTATCATGAAGAATGTTTATATGTTTACAAACCACATGGAAATCTCCAGGAAAATGCCCTTTTCCTACTTACTCATTGACCTTCTCTTGGACAGCATTCGTTCTGCTCCTTGAATCCTGACATCTTCTGGGGGAATACAGCTGCAAGGATCTTCCCATTCCTCATGGAAATTCATCCACATTCCAGATCACCCTTGGAGGAAGGAGAAGGCTTCCTGGTCCTGATTGTCCTGCTGGACCTTGCTGGTGATTTAAAACAAGTAAAGTGTCAATTAAACCATTGAAACTCGAACCAGCACAACTGATAAAATGATGTTTCATCACTCACCTCGAGATGATCTTGCCTGAACTTCCAGCCTGTTCACAAAACTATCTGTGACATCTTTGGATGATGGAAATCTTTGAACCTTAAAAAGCTCTCACAAGTCATTTGAAGAATATTTAGTAACAACATTCTTTGGCTGCTATTTTAGTGAAATAGCCAATAAATGCCAAATTTCTCAGTGGAACATGACCCAACTTTTTCCCACTCATGGATTTGTGTGGTTTGATCCTCTTTCATTTTAATTCTTTACATTTCTGTGGTTCAAACCCAACTAAAAAGAATCTTCATCCTGTGGTATTCCCTAAGTTATTCCCTAAGTTACCAGTTCTGTATTTATAGGAATTCAGTAGGGTGATGTTTTCAGGCCAGGTCTGCAGTGGGTCTCAACCCACTTCACTAAATTATTTGAATAAAACCTTAGTATTCTTATCTAAACAAAGATCCTTAATTTTTTTCAGATAAATATAATCCCATAGTAGAAGGGATGGAATTTGGCTGTCACATGCATTATGTGACCAGACTGTTTGGCAGAGGATAGGATACTCCTCTTTTCAGGAACTTCGTCCATTCTCACTTCTCTTAGCCAAAAGGGACAATGTTTGTTCATCTATTAAAGCTCAGCATGAAGACCTCTGGTAACATCTGTTAAATGAAATTATTAGCACTGGCTCCCTCCACAAGTTTTGACCAAAAAATTACTGTCTTCAAGATTTATTCCTGATTTTTTTCCTTCCAAACTGTTTCATATGGGTTTGTTTCATTTTTTGTTGGGGGGGGGGTTGTTTTTTTTTAATTGGGTTTTTTGGTTTTTTTTGGTGGACCATCTCTACAGTTCTTTTCTCTCCATCCAAATCAACTCAACTTCTGTTTTTACCTTATCCCTTTGTCCTCTGCCATCAGCTTCTCAATGAATATCCCTCCAGCAACAATTTACCTGCATGTCTTGCAGGTTTTTTAGCATCCTTAAAGCTCTGAAGGCTCCATATTTAAGCCCACGGACAATTGGTTTGGTCACTGAGCTACTGAGCTCAATCACCTTTAATTTACCTTTTTTTTTCCACCCCCACTTATTTCAGAGAAGGAGTAGACTCAAAAATATGTCTTTAAAAAAGTCTCACAGCATTCATGCATAGGCTTGATACCTCCCCAGAATATATTCCTGATTCCCACGTATGGAAATGCTGCCTAAAATTGAAGGGTGATTTTTCATATCTAAAGAATTATCATGAGCAGAGTCACTAATAGTACCTGGACACAGAAAATAGCAAAATCTAATTCAATATGGTGAAAACTTTGCTGATTGGAAAACAAAGAAATGTATCGCTTCCCTCCCTGATCATGTAAAATCATTAGAAATAAAAAGAGAGCAAGGAGAGAAAAATCAAGTGCTGAATCATGAAAAGAGTCAGCAGATCAAGGTCTTTCTTCTAAAAAATCTTTAGCAGGGAAAAGAAGAAACAGTGGATATTATTTCCAATTATTTCTCAAATTGGAACAGAGAAAGGAAAATAAAATAAAATAAAAAAATACACACACACAAAAAAAAAATATCCCTGACTTGGTGCTACTGGAGTTTGTAGCTGGAAGGAAAGTCCTTGCTTATATTGAAGTAAAGTTCTGAAAATAAGCAAAGAACAGATTTATTGATTTTTGGTGAAGTCTGGGTGTAAAAAAGAGAAAGAATAAAGAAGTGCTCTTTGCCCGCTATGTCCAAATGACATCCCCAGTGGCCTTCTTAATGGTGGGGGAGGGGAGGGGGCAGGTGCCTACCCCGGCACACGGCCACAACTGCCCTTAGGCAAGGGCTAATGGTATTGGCTGAGCCTGCTCTAAGCCTCTCTTTTCTAATAGCCAACTTTCTCTGTGCGAGAAGACAGACAGATATTGATTGGTCCAAATGCCCTTGAGTTGACAACATCTGAAATGAAAATCCACAAGGCTAGCACAAACTTTCTGCAAGTTCAATTCCTTGGAATCTGATTAGGAGGCTTGGCCGGGCGCGAGCGTTTTCTCATGGAGAAGGCCTCCTTTTGTCGCGTAATTAGCGGCCCCGGCAGATGCGCGGCACCAACGGTGATTTTTTTTTTGGGGGGGGGGGAAGCAGGTTAAGGATGGCAGGGGTTTGATGAAGGGGACAGAGCCAGCCGAGCCCGTCGTGAAGTTTAACCACAAATCCGCAAAGACGCAGCTGGCGTTTCCCAGCTCTGAGCGTTAATTAGGGACAAATTAGTAAAATGCTCAGTCTCTTTCTCGTCTGCTCTCAGAAGTTGCATCTAAAGGGATAGAATTTAAAGAGTTCGCTTTTCAGGGAAGTTACTTCATCCAGACTGAAGTTCTAACTTGCAGCAAGCCTGGGTTTATTGTCTAATGACTTTGTTTTCCAGAATTAAAATACTGGAGTTACAGTTTGCAAATGTTACGGATGAGGAATGCAGAAGGCTGGAGGAGTGCATTTGTACCTTATTAAGCATCCTTTTTTTATTCTATAAATTCCTCCTAAATCAATACATTGACTACTGTATAAAGCTTAAATAAAGCATTATTAAAGTGGAAGCAGTGTTCCTGTCCTACTGGGTTATTTAGAAGCATAAAAGATACACTCATAAGAATCAGGATCATGCCAGGTAAAGTACAGCTGGAATACACATTAAATTTATTCAGTCATTGATTTGTAATGTTGATCCTCCATGGCTTCATGTTTCTTTTCTCATTAATCTTAGTTAACCCTCTCAAAACAATGCCAACGTTGGCGTTTGATGTATTGAAGATCCAACCTGCAGAGGATGCTGCTTTCTGGACTGTGATCCCTGCCATCAGTGGGGATAAAGCCACAGAACCAGAGAATGTTCTTTGCTTGATTTTGTGTTAAGTATGAAAAAGAGAAGGTTTTTTTCCTCAGAGGAAGAAGCAAACAAAGAAAGGAGATGCACAGTTCCAACCCCCATGGTTGGAATGAGGTGATCTTTAAGGTCCTTTCCAGCCCAAACCATCCTAAGATTCTGTGCTGACCTAAGATAGGGAATGTGAATGTTTTGGCTGCTGAGAATTGATAGATCTGCTGGAGGTCTCCTGTGGGGCAAGGAACAAACTGCTGTGGTGTTTCCACTAACAAACACTCAGCTCCAGCAAAAAGTCACTGCAGAGGAAAGCAAAGCACTGCAAAGAATCCTATTTTAGAAATTAAGATCTCTGCCTATAAAGCCAGTAACTATTTTAAATGGAGATTCTACTTACTAAGGCATTTCCGTTTTCTGCCTGCCCCTCCCTCCCTGCCCACCTGATAAACGTGTTTTTGTAGGGAGGCTGGCTGAAGAGGAGGGGCAGGAGAGGTCATTTTTGGAAAAACCAGCAGCAAATACACACAAGTGTGCAGAGACTCAGGAGCCTGGGGCGTTTGCCATCCTGCTGGAGGTGATGCCTGTCAATAAAGGCCAGTCCATTCCTCTGTGGGATGAACTGGGCTTAATCCATCATTCCTCTGGACTTCATGCTGCCTGTGCAGAACCTGCACTCTGGTGGTTACCAGCCACTTCTGAAAGTTTTGCCTGATCTCCTTTCAGCAAATACAGATAGCAACAAATATTTTGTTTTATGTCATGACAGAGGTGTCAAATACCAGCTAAATGTTTAGACTAAATGGCCACCTTCCAACCCATCTCTTTCTGCAAAACCATAACTGGATCGCAGTCCTGAGGATGCCAGTGGTTTTCTTATGGACCAGCTCCATGGACTTGCACTTTAGCATCCAGCTTGCCTTAAAATCTATCTATATTTTAATTATCAGGTCCACATCCCCCCATCTGACTTTTTAACAAGCTTAGAATCCCAGTGATACATTATCAATACAGGCCAAAAATAGACAGACAGACAGACAGACAGATAGATAGATAGATAGATCCCAAGCTACAATTTCCCCTGTAATTATTTATGGCCTGTAGGAGATCAAGACTGGGATGAAGAATGCCCACCCCCTTTCATATCCATAGAAGTTACACCCAGCATCAAGGGGGAAATGATTTAGCTGAATGCAGACTCTGGAGCAAACATTAGCAGCAAATGTGAATCTTGTTTGTGGTAAATCCATCCCTAGAAACTATTTCTTCCTTCAGCACCAAATAGTCTTTCTAATCTTTTGTCTTTTCAAATAGCTGTGATAATATTAAAACCATGCTTCACGGCAAACAGCATTTCTGGGATTTTCCTAAGAGATGTGGCTTCGGATAAGAAAGTGCAATTGAGTTAAAGCAGTAGGAGAGCCTGGAGTCAGTGGGGTTTGTTGTGATCCGTTGACCACTTCCCAGTAGGCATCTCTGCAGTCGCTGAGAATTACTAAACACCATTTCAAGGAATATGGGTAATTCAGTCAACCAAAAAACCAAACAAAATAAGCCCAGCATAAAATACATTTTAAAAAACCCTACTGGCATGTGAAAAGCAGGAATCTGTCGAGCTTGCTTTGAATCATTCCTGGTGTACTTAGCTAAGGAAAAATCAGACGGATGAAATTTCTCAGTGTGCACAAAGATTGGAAAATAGATATTTCTGCTAGCACAGAAATGCTTCTGAGCTGGAGAAATGACAAAGCTGGCTTTTATTTTTTATCCCAGTGCTTAGAAGCGATCACACCTTTCAGGCAAATATGACACAACAATTAAGGCAGTAAATAAGAATAAAGTAATAGCAATATTCAAAAAAATTACAACTGAAGAACTTCCTTGCTGTCAGATAAAAGTGTGGCTCGATTACCTTACACCGAGCCTGGCTGTCTGTGCCCAGGATTTCTGCCATATTTTCCCATAATTTTTCATGAGGAATTGAAGCTGATAACAGCCAGGACAAACAGCTGAGGAGCTCTCAGTACAGCTGCCCCAATTCTCAGCCTTTTCACTCAGAGCCCCTGACTCATTATCAAAAAAAAAAAAAAAAATCTGTAAAAAATCCTCAGCTGGACTTTCACAACCACTGTTGACAAGTAAATATTTATCTACGTATTTGTCCCTCCACATATCACGGAGTTTACTAAAATACCTGTGCATGCAAAGTGGAATGAAGAGGTTGTGCCTTTTATTTTATCATTATTGCACTTCTAAGACAATACCCTGGCTCCCTCTCTAAAGAATGATAGGATGGGCAGGCTGGAGTAGCTGCAGGGGATCCTACGCCTGTTGCCTGCCAAAGCTGCTTACTACTTAACAACTGATCAACTGGCCCCCAAGGCAACAGCTTAACAAGCCCCAGTAGAAGTGGACTCAAGATTTCTTCCTCAGCAAAGAAAATGAAACCATTTACCAGGAATGACCAATATCCAGAAATCAAGGGGAGCAGCACCAGCAACATTTTATCTCCCCAGCTCTTCAGAAACAGCAAGGTGTTTTTAGGTAGAGTCCCCAAAGTTGCGCAGGGTTTAATAATATTGGGCTAAGAGAGGGGAATGGGGTCCAGGGTTGCTTGGCAGGTTGGCTGTGCCTTGCACAATTCCTGCATCCCATACTGCCAGGGAGGAGGGATGCTCGTGGGTGCTCTGGGACGATGCTTTGCCCTCCGTGTGTGTGAGGGAGAGGCAGAGAGAGAGATTCAGGACTGAACTGCAGCAATTCCTCTGGGGTGAGCTGTGGCAGCTGTTTACCAGCACAAAGCAATTCTGTGCCGCACTTTCGCGGAGGAAATGAGGAATCCTGGACTCGGCTGAAACTACAGGGGGGATTTTAGGAGAGCAGAATTTAATTACCCAAGCTGGAATTTGGCCAGGACACCAGGGCTCACACCTCTGCTCTTGTGAAAAGTGCCAAGAGGTCTTTAATAGCAACAAACGGTCAAGATTTGGGGTTAGGGTTTCACAGGAACACCTCCGCCTTCAGTAACACTTTGCTCCTTACCAGTGTTAACAAAACTTTATCCAAAAGTCCTCAGGATTGCAGCGGGGTTTCCATGAGGAACAGCTTTTCTTATAAGGTTTCTGTTTATCTCAGGATCATCCAGAAAAAGCCACCTCGTAACACGTCTTCAGGCCTGCTGCAGGAAATGAAAGGAATATTTGCCGTGCTCAGGTGGGCTAGAGAAGGGAGATTTCCCCTAATACATCCAGATTAGCTGAATCAGCTCCATAACCTCCCAAAAGCCTGACACATTTCTTAAAGCATCCATACTCCAATTCTTCCATCCCTCAAGTCACCAGTGATGTCCTTGGGAGAATTTTTTTTAATTTTTTTTTTTTTTTAAAGCAGCATTTCAAAAGGAAACTTAAAGCTGGAGGGAGGGTTGGCATTTTCCAATTTGTTTCAGTGACCTGGTTTTTTTTTTTATAGTCTTAATCCTGCAGCCATCAGGAGAGGTGTGAAGAAAACCTGCAAGGACAAACCCCGTTTGAAAATTGGAACGACCTGTTGACAACTGCCCCCCCTGCACACGGATTTATGAGCACAGGTTACTGGGTGTATTTAGTGGGGGTTTACTTGGGTGACTGGGGGAGTGTTCTCCAAATTTCTTCTTGTTTTCCCTGCTGCCCTTTCTTCCTTGGCCGTATTCTCCAAATTAAACTTGCAGTTTTTGAATGTTGTCTTACTCATGCCTCTGACTGTAGGTCATTATTCCCCTTCTCCCTCTATGAATATCCTAAAGAACTTGACAATAATGAGGCTGCAGATTGCTGAAACTCCCCTGTACAATGTCAACCAGAGTCACATCATTTCCTTCTGTTTTCTACTTGTAACAGGCTCTTTTTCCTTAGATTGCAACTAGAAATATTTTCTTCCCTGTTCCTCTGCATTGCCCCTCTGAAGAAGGGCTCAAAAACATTTTTGCAATGACCAGATTTCTGTTTTTAATGAACAAGGTATCAGCTTTGGAAGTCTGTTAAGCATCCAGCCATTTGGAAAAGCTTGGAGAAAGCTAAGGTTGAAAAGCAGTGTCTCACTCTTAAATGCTTGTGATCACAACTAAAAGGGTGAGAGACCTCAAGAAAAAGATACTGAATAATTTTGAGTTTTGGAAGCACTGTTTGAGACCTTCAGAGGGTTTTATCAGGAAACTCCAGAGCTCTGAGCAACCTGATCTGATGGAATCTGTCCCTGCCCGTGGAAGAGATTGGAACAAGGTCTAAGGCCCCTCTGACCTAAGGCATGCCATTCCCAGGATCACATTCAACACAGGAAGAAAAGATTACATAAAATCATCAAATCACAGAATGATTTAGCTTGGAAGGGACCTTCAAGCCCTTCTAGTCTCACCTCTTGCTTTGGGCAGGGACACCTTGCCCTAGACCAGCTTGCCAGGTCCACAACATATCTAAGTAAAACGACCTGAGTACAAGAGGAAGGAACAAAACAGAGCAGATCCACTCAACAAAAAAATATAAACAGAAACTTTCGCTCGAAATTCCAGGCATGACTGCTCTTGTGCTGCTGCAACAGTATGTGAAATGTGAGCTCCAGGTCTGCCAGCACCAAGAGGATTTCAATATCACAAGCCCTAATGATTTCTATTGCCTCATTGCAGCATCCTCTGAAAGAAAACACAGCCCTGGATCAATGTAGTCATTGACTGACTCAGTGTATGGATAAGTGATGCACATTAATACAGCCTGCATTGAACTGGAGTGGCCCTCGGAATTACAACTAAAGGTATAACAATGCAATCTTCCCTTTAACCTGAGCAAGAGCTGCATTGACTTTTCCAGCTCTGTTTTCCAGCAGGCTCTGCCAGCTCTGTTGCAAGGCAGCCTGGCCAGCCCCCGAGCACCTCTGCACCAAACAGGGAGCAGCATTAGGTGAGCCAACCCTTAAACACAGCCCAGCCCAGCAGACAGCTGCACCATTTAAAAGCACTTTGCACTCTAAGGAATCTCTGCAGAGCTCACTGATCTATAGGTGCTTCGTATATACCCTTAAAAATCTCGCTGGAGATTGTGAGAGATCGAAATCAATATCCTCATTTGATAGATGAGCAACCAGATTAAACAGCAAACCAAAGGATGCACAACTTTTTGTACCACGTGGTCCTAAACTTGAATCCTATTCTGGGGCTGGGATGGATATAGGATTTTCTCCTGAGCTATAAAACTCTTTCTCTCCACCACACTGAACTTGCCTGTAGCACAGAACTGTTCTGCAACTGTACAGCTTCCTTTTTTTCTCATCTTTTTTTTTTTTTTAGAACTGACCCAGTATCACCTCTGTAACGTGGAAACTCAGCCAGACCATCAAGTCCTGCTTTCTGACACAGCAGAGCAAGGGGATTAGAGAATAACACTCAGGCTGTACAATTAAATTATAGATGCTGCCCATGCCATACCCCGTTCCATGTGCTGCAGGAGAGGTCTGGTGCAGCTGAGGCCCTACGTGTTCCAGGGAAAAGTGACCAGGAGGAGGAAATCCCAAGGCTCAATAAAATTAACACTGGAATTCACTAGTGCCCAGAGGCCAATGGCAACCCACAGGGCTTGGATGGATCCCTAGGAAGCAATAATTCATCCAGCCAGGGTAATTATCCAGAATAAACAAATGGAGTCCCAAAAATAATTTTTAAAATAAATGAAGCCCTACATACCTACCTTCCAAATGTTCATCTTCAACTTTCATTAATCCAATGTTTGGTCCCACATTTTTACACAAAAAAAAACAAAGCCAAACCTAACTCTCATCCAGGGGATTATTAAACAGAGAAATATGAGGAAACTTACAGAATTTAAGCTTTCAGGATGTAGATTTTGAGAAAATTGTGCTCTGGTGTAATTAAGTCACATTTTTGGATGTTAGTTTGGTACATTTCAACAGAGAAACTTTCTGTCTAATTGAGAGAGCAAATTAGCAAGATAAGATCAAACATGATTACCCATGATACAAATACTAAAACATTTACTGCAGAATTTCTTATTTGGTGTATTTATAATCTATATTTCTTGCTGATGCCATTTGGAAGATAATTAATAGCTAAATTTCTCAAAGTAGGGTTAAACTGTAGATATTTTTAAAAATACTTTTGAATAATTTAGTACAAAGAAACCTTTTTGTTCTTCTTCTCCCTGGTTTTTTAACACAGAAAACTGGTCTATCATGACTTGTTTCTATCACTCAGGTGATTTAGCATGGACTGATTCAAAATTTAAAGCTGAAAGATCTTTTTGTTTTGATGCCACAAAAAAGTCTACCAAGTTTAAGCAAAAAAATATAGGATGTAACAGTGAGTTAGAAATAAAACACCCTCTTTCCCTGTGCAAACTTCTTTAACATAGAGTCCTGACAAGTCTTTGGGGAGTCCTGTTTTCATGTAGGTACTGTGAGCCAGAGATTTATCAAGTAACACAATACACACAGTACAAACTTCAGCTCCATTATTCTTTCTAAGGAATGCTGAGAAATAATTTATCATGATCTTAGCTCTAAAAGCTTTTATTTCTTAAAAAAAAGTCTCCTCACATCCTTTAATTTTTTACTTGATGTCATTTCAGAAGTTCTCAGTAATAATTTCCTGGTTATTAGCAACTCTCAAGTGAGACAAAGTGGTATCTGCAGAACTAAAATACAGGTAAAAATCATACATTTAAAATTAAATATCTATTTTTCATGTTTGCTTCTATATCCTCCTTCACAATGAAAAGAAATCTCAAATACCTCTTGTTAAACACTCTGGACAGATGTTACGTTGAAAACTTCTTGAAGATTTAAATAAAAAAAAAAGTTCACGGGTATTTTCATGTCTAGGACTACCAACATTTTTTTCTCTCCCAGTGCAAGAATTTCACTGAACATCACGGGTCAATCAAGTGTTTCGGTCTCTGGAGAAAGTGGAAGAAATCACTTGAAAATGGCTGGAAAAAATCTTGGTTCCAGAAGGAGTTTTGAAAAAGGTGGACTCAAGGTCAGCAAAGTGCTAAACGCTGTTCCCGACTCCCGCCGATCCCTTGGCGATCCTGCTGAAGTTGATTGGAACAAGCCGAGCTGCCGGGCTCCAGGATGCCTTGTCATTGACCACCGTGCATCTGTTGGGCTTGTAAAAAAAATATATATAAGGGATATTTTAGGGGAAGCCAAAGCATTCTTGTTTACACAGCCTGGAAGAGGAAGAACAGATGCTCGGTGCCTTAAAAGTTATAAATACGCTCGCAGTGATTTAAGTCATAACGATGCATCAACACATAATTTTTTTTAATCATTCCCAATTTCCCTTGGAGAGCTGAAGAGCTGGGCAACTTTTCTGTCTAATTGGAGAAAGTAGATCATAAAAATATATCATAAAACTATTTATAAACAGGAGTTAGCCATAGAACAAAAGTATTTCTGAGTTGGGTTAGTCCAATTTTCTTATGAATTAAGCACAATGATCAAATTACTGAATGTTGGAGGTGACTCTTCCGTCAAGAAAATGAATACAATTATTGACCTGAATCCCAATAAAATGACACTCTCGTGTTCCAACTGGTCATTTTTATATTAAGAATAAATTCATGCAGGTAGAATTGATTAAAAAAGAGAAAAGCTCTTGGGATCCCCTGCACTGAAATTAAGCTCCACAAGCTCATAGGAAAGCTAAACAAGCTGTCCAAGCTTGGGAGGATTTGTGCAGGATGGGGATGCTGTGAGAAAGGGAAAAGAGGATTTTTAGGTTTTGAAAAATATCTTCCAAAAAGATCAGCTCTCTTTTTAAAGCACCTATTGGATTCCTTTACTAGAAAGTGGTTAATTTTCACTTCTTTCCCCTCTATGAATATATTTATTAATTTGATATGTTCAGAACTAGTTCAGAATATTTTAGACTGCAGTAGTTGACCTTGCAAATACTTGACTGCACTAAAACTCTGATTTTAGCCCCAACTTACCTTCTTTTTTAATTTCAAGGGTTATTTTACTTCTGTAGATGATCAAAGGTGAAGTCGTGTACATGAGATCGTTTGAAGAGAAGAGATTAAATTTTTAAACTACAGAAACCTAATGTATAATAGCATAATTATTATCAGGGATCAATCAATACATTTATTTTTACATGAATTTATTATATCTTTTTTAGACTCTCACTGTAGCTTTCAACAATAATTTCAGAATTTCAGAACTTCTGGCACTAAGAATTTCAGGCAGAGTTACAAAATATATTAAAATAATGAAGTACAAGAAAATTAATATTTGACCAAAATTTATCCTGTGCTAATAAATGTATGGTTTAATTAATTGGAGTCACTGGGATTTACCACATGAAAAATCCACAAACTGGTACAAATTTAGGGATTCTACAAACCCTAAATTCTGAATTCTCCCAAAGGAATTCTACAAAGAACAACAACCAGCAAGGGACTGCCTCAAAGAGTGAACATTCATGTGCTGATAAAGAGTCAACTCTAACCCACTCAACAACCTAAGATGAGTAGGTTTAATTGTTGGACTCGATGATCTTAGAGGTCTGTTCCAACCTAAAAGATTCTGTGATTCTAAGAATGAGAGTTAATTAAACTCATTTATACCCACATAGAACTGAACAAAATTAAATGTGAACATTTTAGGATTGCAGAAAAAAAAAACCAACAACAAAGTTTTGTTTGTCCAAACCAAATATAAGAAAACTTATTTAGGGATTTTACAGATATATTAAAATATATCTAATTTAGAATTTTACAAGCATCATAAAATGTTTAGGGGTAAAGCTAAGGTTGCAGATACCACATTGCCTTGAGGACTTCTCTCAGTGGAGATTTGAGCAGAAGCTGCTCCTAAGAGCTTGAATTTGTTTTTTTCTAGGACAATACACACGCACTGGTGGAAAGGTGTACTCAAATGCAAAATTCACTCCAGGCTGATAGTTCTGATCTCCTTTAATCTTCCTCTCTTGATTAACAGTAAGGGCTTCTGTGAAGGACAATTGATGTGGTGCAATAGGTCGACTTCTGGTCCCAACCTTGGCGGAGTAATCAGATACCTGGCAAGCTTAATAGAGGTCACTTAATGCAAAGATTAAAATTAACTGGAAGTCAATAAGGGAATAATAAAGGAAAATGATCACCCTGTTGCTCCTACTTTGTAAAAGTAAACCTCACATTGCAAGCCAGGAGTAAAAAAAAAAAAAAAAATGGAGTGGCAGGCGATCCAACAGGCCTTCAAAAGCCCTCCAGCACACAATTTAATGATTTCAGGTACCCTTTAAACTAAGTGGCCAATCACTGTTAAATCCTTTGGTATTCATTGTAATAACACTGATCATGATGAACTCTTTTGGTATTAATGTGGATGTAATATATACCTTTTTAATTATAGAACAAGAAAATCCAATTACCCCTTTGCCTCATCAAAGTTCTTTGCTCGCTGCGACTGTTTAAACATACATCATGAAACATTCAAACTGAGGGAGGTTTTTGTGCAAAGCAAGGGCCAAATCCTGCCAGGTGCTGACCACTCCTAACTGGCAGCAATTCTGGGAGAAGGTCAGTGTGCCAAGCACCTCCTGCTCTTAGCAGGATCAGGCCTTGACAGAGCATGGAAAAGCAAGGAATGCACTGATCAGCTTTGGGAAGACTCTGATTAAAAGGCAGAAAGAATTCATTTCTAAGATGAAGCAGAACCTGCTCTGAACAGTTAAAATGATCATGAGGTGGGACAAAATTTACTCTGTAGAAGGGGGAGGGAAAAATGATGGGCTGAGCAAACTGCTTTGGTTTTATTCCATGTACCATGAAGTCTCTAAGTTCAGTTCCTATTCTCTGCAAAAACTTTGACTATAGGCTGGATATAGTGTTTAAAATTTAACTGTTGGGAGACAGAAGCAGAAACATTCAAGATCTGGAGTGAAGTCCTTTTTGAGCTGATATTCTGCTGTAAATAAAGCCTACTTCAGAATGTGCAATCATGGGGTGTATCAGTCAGGTCCCATAAGCAGTGGGAGTCAACATTTAGGGGGGATGAGATCAGCCCATACTCAATGATGCCACTTCATTTGTTAATCAAAAATAGGAAAGTTTGTTCAAATATGTTTGCAGTTGTCCCTTCCTAGAAATTGGCCAAGCATATGTTACTTTAAGATATTTAATTCTTTTTTTTTTTTTTTTTTT
>WEIU01022448.1:865231-888119 GCA_013389925.1 Aegithalos caudatus
TTTTTTGGACACCCTGTCAGTTCAGGGCCATAAAATCTGCCAGAACACTTCCAGGAGAACTTCATAACCTCACGAAGAATCCAGAATATTGCAGAGTACTGCTGTTGTAGGGAACCTATGAGGCATCTTCTCCTATTCCAGTTGAAAACTACCACAAGATCACATTCAAAAGAAAATTTTTATGATGCTTCCAGCAGATTAATCTCAGCACAGCTGTCCCTAAGGTGAGCTACAGCAGAGGTAACAAAGCTCACTGCTTGCACGTAGGAGTAGTGTCTGAGTAGGGACCAGGGGAAATACAGACCACTGTGGTATATAAATATACTTAAACAACAAATGCTTTTACAGCAAAATGGCTCTGTAATCATGTCAGACTGTAATTTGTAAGATATCACTGAACATTTACGAGATAATTGCCCAATTTCTATAGCTCCATTGCTGCTACAACCAGTTCATCAGAAAAGGAACATTCAGAAGGAACAAAACCAAATATTCACAATGCTCTAATGCTACATGAGGCAGTATAGGATTAATAAAGATATTTTATATGCATTAAATGTTTCTCTTTCTTTAAAAAATTACAGTATAAAAACCTTTCTTAAACATTATTTGAATAAAGCCTCATTACTCACAGTCCAGAGAAGTTCATTAGGAGAAGATCACTTTGGAAAGCATTCAACTAACTAGCCTTTCTTCTCAGCAGTGAATTACATTAGCTACTTCCTAGTTATTTAAATCTTGAAATAAAAGATGTAAACGCCACAGTGACATCTTAAGATCATTGGTAAGGCAGGTCTTGCATGCACAAAAATGCCCAGCTGGTCCGCAGATAAAACAGATTGATAATTAGTTGCAAAATGTAACATTTCATCAGGAATATTTTGAATAATCCAATTTATCTTTGTCAGATACGCGGCACATTTTTTTTATTTTTTTTTTTCCTTTGGAGACTCTTTGTTCTTGGACGCAACGTTATAATTTCAGCCTCCTAATTAACGGCGCTCATCGCTCGGCCCTGCCTTGATGTCCCGCCGCCGGTCGGGGGCCAGCGGGGCCTGTGTGGAGAGAAGGTGGCTGCCCTGAGCCACGGGCCAGCGCTGCCTCCCGCTGCCTCCCACCACCCTACTGGGGCCCAACTGGTTTGATGGGGGCCAGATCAAAGCCCGGGGCTGGCAGGGAGGAGGGCCTGGCTCCGCCGGCTGGGCCGCGCCAGCGGGGCCTGCGCAGAGGCTGGGAGTGCTCAGCGCTCTCAAGCAGGGCTCCCAGAGCATGGGCTTCCTAATTAACTCGTGGAAAATCATCCTGTGGAAAGGAAAAACTGCCCAGTGGTGTGGGGGTCCTGCAGATGCCTCTCCTGCCTTTGTCGTGCTCGCCCCTGAGGCTGTGGGTGTTTGGGTGAGGGATGTCCCGGGTGGTTGAGAGAGGCCTGAGTGGCACAGGAGGGGTGTGAACATTCCTGGAACTGCTCCCAGTGCCATCTCCATTGGTTTGCACTCCTTACAGTGCTCCCAGTGCCATCTCCATTGGTTTGCACTCCTTGCAGTGCTCCCAGTGCCATCTCCATTGGTTTGCACTCCTTGCAGTGCTCCCAGAGCCATCTCCATTGGTTTGCACTCCTTGCAGTGCTCCCAGTGCCATCTCCATTGGTTTGCACTCCTGGCAGTGTTCCCAGTGCCATCTCCATTGGCTTGCACCCCTTACAGTGCTCCCAGTGCCATCTCCATTGGTTTGCACTCCTGGCACTGCTCCCAGTGCCATCTCCATTGGTTTGCACTCCTTACAGTGCTCCCAGTGCCCTCTTCACTGGTTTCCACAAGGCAGTTCCCACCCCATGTGTTGGCATCACCTCTCTGGTAACCTCACGAAAGTGGGATTCTGTGTCTGCACAGCTTGGAAAAGCTCCTTACCTCCTGTGGTGGGAATGGTGATGCTTCTCACAGGAGCACAGCATCTTCCACAGCTCCAGCTGGATGGGGCAGAGCTGAGGTAAAACCAGATGGCCACGTACCTCCTGTCTTTCCTTCACTGGTTCCCCCCTGAGGGGGGAAATGAAGCCTTAAGTTTTAGCTTTTATGTTTTTCAGATTCTGTGCTGCCTGGGGGTGTAGTTCTGAGCCTCATATTGGGTGCTACTGAGCTCTCTTCACAGAATAGGGAGACAAAACAAATTCTTTTCCTGATGAAGACCACGGACAACTTTCAGGCCCAAAAGCACAAACAACAGTGGACTGAAGGGAGGAACAAGAAGGATGGGACCTCACAACCTGAAGCAGTAATTGGCCAATTAAAATCCAATATGCAAATGGACCAAAATTATAAAAATGTAAGATCTAGTGGCCACTTAGCCATTTTGTGACCATTCTAAGTCTGCCTTGGATGTAGCCCTGGTCAGCCTCTGTCATGCCCAAGGTGTATCCCAGAGGCCTTTCAATAAATCCCTACTTTATTCTCTAGCTCTGCCCAGTCTCTGTTTCAGGTCAGCCTTCCCAAGGCATCAAGAGAAACTGGGTGCCATGCCAGAAACACCAGTTCACTGCAATCCCAGTTAAATCCCCCTGTCTTTCACAGCTCCAAATTTCAGCCCTGATATATCTCAGAGCATTTTTAAGGAAACACTTCCAGTATGGAGGCCAGGTTTACTTCAGAGATACCAGGCACCAAAGAGCTGTTTTTGCAGCTCTTGGGACAATCCTGCCTGGCACAGCCTCATTCCCTAGCCCAGATCTGCAAGTGCTGCTCCATCGAAAATCAGCTTAGAAATACAAGGAGGTTTCCAGCCACAATTTAACAAAATGGTTGTCTCAGAGGCAATGAAATAACCAAATATCTCACCTGGTAGAGAGAAGGCTGGAAGGTTTTCCATTGGCTTTGGAAATAAAACATTAGCTTTATGTAATTTCTCCTCTGCATCAGGATTCGAGTCCTCACTTTGTGGAAGGAAGTGGAAAGTGCCCCTGGGTCAGCGTGGCTGTGCCTGGGCTGACCAAGCATTCCTGACCTGCAACAACAATAATTTGTCCCCCACCCCAAGGGCTTTAAAATTCATCCACCTGTTGGCTTTACCTCATTCACTTCATTCAATAGGTGCTTCTTCACATTCAATGCTTTGACTTTTCAAATTTCAGCTGACGTTTAGGAAAGTGAAATAATTTGGAGATTTAGATTAAAGTTTTTTTGTGTGAGTTTTTTTGCCAAACTCTCTTCAATAAGAGATGGAAGTCATGTAGCCTTATCAGCCTGCACCTCTGATATGATAATGATATCTGTACCGCCCAGAAAGTAGGTCACAGTAATTCTTCATAGCAGTTTTTGTAACCTACTCAGGGACTACAAGGCCAGCTATTCTAAAGATAATTCTGAATTTCTTTAATAAGATTTTATTGGATTCAGATAATTGATCCGATTATTGAAACCTGGGGAAAGCGCTATTGACCTGAATATATACATCAGTAATTCTTTTTTAAATGAATTTAGGTCATCACAAAGTTATTGCCTCTGCTTAATGTCAGGCAAGGTGCTCACTACAGGCCTGGCAAACACACACAGCTCCCATGGTCCTGCCCTTCCCAAATTATGTGGGAAGCTCCTTCTTCCACCCTCAAGAGGGGCTTGGGGACTTGAAGTCTGAGTTAAGCACTTTGAAACTGGTCTGACTTTCACAATGAGGATCATATCTTTTGATTTCTTTCATTTTTTTCCCCTTGTCTCTCTTTTTAGTCAGCATCAGGAGATATCCAGAGGTTTCCAGGAGCCTGTCATCCTCCCCATCCATGGCAAGGATTTGGAACAAGGTGGTCTTTAAGGCCCCTTCTAACCCAAACCAGTGATTCTGCAATTTCATTTCTGATAGTGCAACTATTTTTGATCAGACAACTCCAATTCATTTTCCACCTCAGTCTTTGCCTACTTTCCATACCATCATCTACACAATGATATTTATTCCCACAGCACTGAGCCCAACCAGCCCTTCCACACTCCTCATGGAGAAGGAGAAACGACTTGGGAGTGACTTCTAATTATGCCTCCTGTGCTCCCCACCTTGCTCCCAGCCCATTGCAGTGTGGAGACACCAGCTCTACCTTTTGCAGACCCTGCAGATGTCCCTGGGAGGTGACAGGGAGAGTTTCAGAGCCAAGGATCCATGGCCATGCTGCCCTGGCTGTGTGGAAGAGCTCTGGCTGTGCTTCCTTTCCCCACACATTGCCTCACACAGATAAAAGCTTTTCCTAGGAAGGAAATAAATTACATTTCCCCACTTTTTGCTGTTTGTAAGTCTCAGTTGAGGGTGGCTGGGCTGCTCTGATTGCCTGGAGTGCCCCCCTGGCCGGGCTATTGCTGCCCCCATTTCCTTGCTCTGATGGAATGTGTTTGATGTGATCTCCCAGGCCAGACCTGGGTGTGATGGAAACGCACCCAGGGACAAAGCTGGGACAGCCAAACTCCCACTGCTCATACAGAATGGGACTGAAATTATCTATACAGCAATCTGAGCTGTGAACCTGCCTCTATCATCCCTGATCAGTTCCCAATGACTGACCTTCCACAAAATGCTGTATTTCATTCAGGAGGAGATAGAAAAAAAGGCACATTTTTAAAATTTGTTATTTTTTGCACTCCTCAGCAGCACAGTTCTCAAAACAAAACTTACCCTTGACCTTGCTAACCTCCTTTTAACATGACTATGCAGAGTATTTCTTTCTACTTGGATTTTGCTTTTTACAAGTATTTTATTCTTTCTTTGTACAAAGTCCAAGCTGCACTCTTGCTACTTTAAGCATTTTTTGCAGATACTTTCTGTCCTGAAGCAAAATTTTTCTCCAAATAGCACAATTTTAGCCCATTAGGAGCTCCAGGTTGGTGGTGGAATTACCCTTACCTCCTCTACCAACCTCTTGGAATTGCCTGAAACTCTGAAACCATAGGAAGACTTGTCTAAATGGGTGTGAACACAAGCTGAAATGTACAAAATAATCACCAGATTCAAATTAAAGGGAATTATCAAGCCTTATATTGCAAATCTTTGGATGTCACTGTCTAAATCATGGTGTATTATCATCTCCATGCTCTCACAGACTTGGGAGCTTCTCCCTCAGCTGTTCATGGTGGTGGTGGAGGAAATCTGCACAGGATTTGAGTTATGACAAGTGATGGAACTGGGATTGTTCAGTGTGGAGAGGAGAAGGCTCAGGGGAGAGCTCAGAGACCCTGGAAGGGCACTGAGGGGCTCCAGGAGAGCTGGAGAGGGAATCTGGGACAAGGGATGGAGGGACAGGATACAGGGAATGGTTTTTAACTGGAAGAGATTAATTTTAGATGGGATTTTGGGCAGGAATTGTTCCCTGGGAGGGTGGGCAGGCCCTGGCACAGGGTGCCCAGAGCAGCTGTGGCTGCCCCTGGATCCCTGGCAGTGCCCAAGGCCAGGTTGGACATTGGGGACAGCCTGGGACAGTGGGAGGTGTCCCTGCCATGGCAGGGGTGGAATGGGATGAGCTTTAAGTTCCCTTCCCATCCAAACCATTCTGAAATTCTATGAAATATCTGCATCCACCTCATTTCTGACCTGGCTGTGCTTCAACCACCACCTGCAGAGCCAAAGCCACCCTTGAAGTTGCACCTGAGCCTTATTCCAGTCCTACATAACCAACTGATTTTTGCCTCTGCTTTTCAGTGATTCCTTTTGTTGCTGCTTCTCCTTTCCCTCTGCGTTGTGTGGAATTACGAGCTCTAATTACGTAAATAAACAGCCAGGAAACAAAACCAAACCTCTGGGAGTCCTGAGGGGATTCCCTTCCCTGCAGACACACTGCCCACTTGCAGGTTCCCACTATCTTTGCTTTCCTCTTTTTTATAATTTTTTTTTTTCTACCTTGTGCTGCCTAGAGGGGAGGATTTGTCACTAAGCAAAGCAAGTCTCTCAAACTTCTAAGAAAATCATAAACAGGCTGCACTCCCTCATGAAAGCAAAGAAAACAAATGTGTGAACAGGAAAATCAACTATCTCTAATTTATTTATCATTGGAAAGCTAATTGCATCCTCCTTAGAAGCATCAAAAAGGCCTCAAAGTGTTGCAAAACACACGAGCATTGAGGGCATCCTCTGGGATTATCCCAGGCAGCTCCTGCTATGCTCCCTCTGATGCTGAACGAGGTGGCTCAACCCTGCAGGCTCCATCCTCACAAAAAATCCCTGGATGGGGTGGAATTTCCCAAAAAATCCATGGATGGGGTGCAGCTTCCCACCTTCCTGCATCAGGGAGTGGCAGAGGTTGTGTATTCCTCACCAAGTTCCTATGAAATATAATTTCTTATTTTTTTTCTTCAACATCATGAGAAGGGTTGGGACTTTTCCAAACCTTCTGGAATGGTCCTGTGTCATTCAACAGGTGCAGCCCCTGGAAGTATCTAAATTAAAAAAAAACAGGAGTCAATTCCACAGCCATTCCTTAGAAAAAGGACTGAACAGAAATAATAATGTTTCCTGGGATTTTTGTAAAAAAACAACCAAATTTCTATGGCAAGATAAAACCCTCGATTAAATTTTACAGTCTGGTATAAAAAGTGCTGTCTGAAGGTTGTTATTTTCTATTAGCAGTGAGAGTTTTCTTGAAGACACTGAGATAACTCATCGGGCTTTTCCTTAGCTCTGATTTAAGACAGCTGGAGCTGAGGAATATTTTCCTGGAATTGAAGTGAAACATCAGTCCAGAAGTGCACCCCTGGCATAGCAGAGATGATAATTGTCCCTTTCTCTGTCTTCTATCAATATCCAGCTATGAATATTTAGGGATTTACTGCAAATTCACAGTTTAATTTTCCCTCACACCATTTGAGAGTGAAGAAATGTTAAATGTAAGCTGTACCAAAATAACATCTATTAAAATTATCACCATTTTTTTCTGTCTTATCTGTAAATTATCTTGCTCTAGACTTACCAAAACAGTATCTATAGACCTCCAGATTTGGTTTTTACTTTTGTTTGGTTGCTCCTTTGCAGTGAAGTAATTGCAAGTAGAGTTCATTTGTGGCTAATTAATATCCTGGTGCCAATGTTAATGGGACATGTGACAACATAAGGACATGTCCCCTCCAAAACAAATTCCTGACAATTATAATTAATCATTTCTGAAGGGTTTGGTTTATTGTTTTTTGTGGGGTTTTTTTCCAAATCAAAAATAAGCCAGGAGGTTTTGTTTGGTTTTTTTTTTTTGTGAGCACAGTCATAAAGTGATCATTTGGGAGAGCTGTAGATTATCTGTGAATAATCCAATCTTTCATCACAGGTTTATTTGGGATTTCTATAAACTGTAAATGATGAATTACTCAGCTGTGTGTTCAGATGTGTTGGTGGGTTTGCAGATCACCAATGTAAATGTGTAAGTAGAGGAAAATGCTTCTTTTTTTCACCAGATAGAAGCCATCAGCTCTTCATACTCTCAATAAATTTCCAACCTGAAAATCTCCTTTTCAGTAAATCCTCAGAGCACAAATAACAGTGAATCATAGAATCAAAGAATGGTTTGAGCTGAAAGGGACCCTAAAGATCATCTCATTCCAAACCCCTGCCATGGGGAGTGACACCTTTAAAAGATTCCTTAAAAATAATTATCTGTAATGACTTAATCAATCCTCCTTGAAATATCCCATTTTTTAAAATAAATAAAAACCTTCATTACTCCAATCAAATCCTATTTGAATCCATGCATTTAACAAACAGGAACAGAAACATTTATGCCAAGTGGAGCTGAGATCACCCTGTGATACCTCCTCAACTTGTGACCTTGAGTTAATTGTGAAGCGAGAGCAAGTGAAAATCGGTGTGAGAAGGAACAAGTATGAAAGAAAACAAGCTCTAAATTAAAGACCTTTTCCTCTCCAGCAGTTTGGGCAGCAGCTCGGACTGTCATCAGGGGATAAATCAATTTACAGGGCTGTGGACAGCTCTTTAATATGAGTTCTGAGTGGTTTAATTGGGGAAGCGTGGGGAAAGTTGGATGTGCAGAGTCAGGCTGAGTTCAGGGCACGTGGGGCTGGGTGTGCTCCTCCAGAACATCCCTGCCCAGAGCTCCTGGAGTCTGCAGCCACCACACCCCTGCCTCTGCTCATCAGTGGAACTCCCAGGCAGTACTCCTAGCTGACTTCTCAAATAACAGGGAAAAAAAAAATCATGATGTGGGTTATGAAAATGATTTAAAAGTTAAATTTTACTTCTTTTAAGAGAGCTTGGATGTGTTTTCTCCTTTGAGGATGGTGCTGCTGGATGTGGGAGGGCTGGAGAAAGGACACAACTTCCAAAAGCTTTGGAAAAGATTTGGGATACAGAGCAAAGGGATGGGGCAGCCCTGGGCATCACCTCCCTCTGTCCCAGGAGCTGATGTGCAATGAGGTCCTGCCTCAAGCTGCAGCAGGGGACATTCAGGTTGGATATTAGGAAAGATTTCTTCTCAGAAAAAGTGGTCAAGCATTGGGACAGGCTGCCCAGAGCAGTGGTGGAGTCACATCCCTGGAAGTGTCCAATACCTGAGTGGATGTGGCCTTCTGTGATGTGGCTTAGTGGGCATTGGTGGCATGAGATCAAAGTTGGCCTCGATGACCTTGGAGGTCTTTTCCAGCTTTAATGATTCCATGGTCCTGTCCTTTAGTTTTTCCTCATCTGATGTAAATGTTGTTACCCAAATCTAATTCCTCATTCTTCAAACACTCCCAGTGTCTCAAACTCCTGTGGCAGTGATCCCACATCCCACCCCACAGCCCTGCCTCTTGTCACCAGCCTGTGCTGTGGGGCCTGCCACATCTTTTGGATTCTTGCATCAGCAGAAAGTGGAGGAAAAAAGGTACCCTCAACAACTTCCTGAGATATTCCCTATCAACTCTTCCTTATCTGATACATTTTTTGCCATTTTTATCCTTGTTAGCCACGAAATTCATGTTCCAAACTTGACAGGCTCTCATCACACGCACATCTCAGCCTCTGTCTAATCATTTCCATCAGCCCTCTCTGAACTTTTTATACTTCAGCTGTACCTTTTTTGAAATGGAAATGAAAGCAGTGTTCAAGGCAAAGGCTCATTGCCCCTTTATGTAACAGCATTCAAATATTTCAGTGCTGTTTTCTCTCCCACATCCTGCTTTTCATCAGGGAATAATGGGATCAGGGAAGGGAGAGCAAGGTGGTGTCCATGGGTTGGGATTGTGGAAGGCAAACATCTGCTTGTCCTTGTTGTTGGCCAAGGCTGGCTCATTCCTTTTCTCCACACTGCAATTTTATCCCCCAAAGCTGACACTGATACAAAAATTAAATCTTGTTGGTGAACTGCCCTGGACTGTCTCATATTGGGGCTGTAGGGTATAATTATCACAGAAATATAAATTCAGGAATGGTTTGGGTGGGAAGGGACCTTAAAGCTCATTGCATCCCATCCCATCCCATCCCATCCCATCCCATCCCACCCCTGCCATGGCAGGGACACCTCCCACTGTCCCAGGCTGTCCCCAATGTCCAAGCTGGCCTTGGGCACTGCCAGGGATCCAGGGACTCTGGGCACCCTGTGCCAGGGCCTGCCCACCCTGCCAGGGAACAATTCCTGCCCAAAATCCCATCTAACCCCAATGGTTTGGAGCCATTCCCCCTCTCCAGGGCACTCCAAGTCTCTCCATCTCTCCTGACACACATCCTACAAGGAGTGAGTTACTCTGTGTAACCAATGCTTACCTTTGTCTGGGCAAGGAGTGCAAGTAAAGGCTGGGTTATTCCTAAATTCAACCTCAGATCTCCAGTATCCAAATTCTTGTGCTCCCCTGGTCACTGCAAGAAATAAATTCCTTTATTCTGCTCTGAAATATTGACTCTAGCCCACAAATAACAACCTCTGCTCATTGGGAGGCCATGCTCTGTCTAAATCCATTTGTTTTCCAGTGTTTAATACAGGGATTTCAAAAGCTGCTCCTTTCCTCAGCAATGGAAGGGACAAAACAATATTATTTTCCCCAAATATCGGAACCTCAATAATCTATCCCACTAATCTCCCAGCCACAAAGGTATTTTATAAGTGAAGCAGGGTGGTTTTTATGGGTCAGATGTTGTTGTCCTACTGCACTGGAGCTTGTATCCTCCTGATACCACACATGTTTGTTCTCTACTTAATTTTTAATGTATGAATTTGTTTTTATATTAAAATTCAATAAAATTTTAATTATAAAACATAATATATCACACTGAAGTATATATATCTACAGAGAGGCACATCTGTGGTTTTACAACAGATGTGTGGAACTCTGCAAATATTTAAGATGCAGATTTTACCACTAAAATGAGCACAAACCCAGCTTGCCTGCAGATGAAAAACTCAGGTAGGCCCAGGTTGAGTGCACCTAAATGGGTCCCTGATCTCAGTGAAGGCAGAAAGTTGATGAGGAGTTACTGAATATCACCAGGGAGCAGGAGGAAAATCAGAATTAGAGACACAAGAAGCCAAAAGAAAGGGAGAACCTCTAAGGTACAAAACCACCGTAAGTTTTTCCATAAATATGTTTTTTATGGTTCTGAATCCTTTCTAATTTATACCTTTCCTGAACTGTAGATCTCCCTAACATTCACTGGCAGAAGAATCACCTTTCTGAACTCGTGTAAAGTCTGCCCAGTGCAATTTACTTGTTGCCAGTTGCCATTCAGGATTCTCAATATGAAGAAATTCTCTGTTTCCTTTTAATTTTTAAATCAGAATTTATTCTGCTGCAGTTGCTGAGTGTGTTCTACTCTAGAAGTTATTCCCATGAGCCTTTCCACAAAAGTAAAGTCAAACAAACAATTCAGAAGAAACCTGGGGTGAGAAGAAGGACATTAAAATAATAATGAATGATGAAAATTAAAGGCTGGGTTTGGTGCTTGTTCAAAGTAGTCCAAAGTGAAATTGTCATGTAGATATAAATCAAAAGTAACCCCAGTGAAAAAATAAAAGTGAGAGGAGGAGAAATAGGTCCCATGGAGAGAAATAATGCAGAATTTTTCAGAGAAAAACTCTATCAGGATGGGGTTTTCAGTTTAATCACCAACCTTTCTGGTTTGGGTGCAGTTTTGGGGTGGCTCCTCTCACCCAGCCCCGAGGTCCACAAAAAGCCTCATGGATTTGGGGCTTGGCCAGCACAGAGAGGACACTGGAAGTTCTTCTTCAGCTCCTTTATCTCTCTTTTCTCACCAAACCCCTCCATTTCTCAGCTTACACTTGCACCTGAGAATGTGGAATATTGAAATGCTCACCTGACTAATAAATAAAAACAAATCTCCATGAACCATCCAGAGGAGCTGAGCTGCACAGCACAACCTGCTTTGCACTACCTTGAGCACACACAAACCCCTGGGTTGGCACCCTAGATGTGTTTGCACTAAACACCAGCAGCATTTTCCTTAAAAACACTGAAAATTGAGTGCCTGAAATGCAGCACATTTTCCTATTCACTGCCCTCATCCTAAGGCTGACCCACGTAATTTTAAGCAAGGAGCTGAAATCTCAGCCAAACTCCACCGAGATCCCACGTGATGTTGTTTTAACTGTTTGCTGAACTCTTTGTAGAATTATTTGTTCTGAATTTTGGTGACATGGAGTGAATAAATAATCACCTCTCACCTGGGAGCAGGAAATCTGAACAATGAGTTTAGAGCAGCAAAACCATTTTTGGGGAGGGGGAGAAAGGAGAAATCTGAGTCGAAGAGCAAGGTCTGCAGGTTGTCTACATGCTTAAAATATTAATCAGTTGGTCACATTTCTTCTCTGGAACAGGAAAAAAAAAGGCAGAAAAAAGACATTTCATAGAGCCAATACCACTCACAACTTGAGAAAGCGTAAGTTGATCCTTTCCTTAGAAAAATCCATCAGCAGCTAAACTCCTAAAGCAGGGAGAGTTCTCAGGATTGCTTAAAAAAAAACCTCAACAAAAAACAACAAATGAAAAAGCTGCTGGTTCTCCTAAAAGTAAGGAAGGGCTGATGCTAATGATTGCTTTCTGTCATAATTGCAGCGAGCTGTCATCAACAAGGAATTGCAGCTCAGAACTCCTGGGAAGTAAAGCAAGAGAGGCAAATCTGTGTCAAACTTCTGCACATGGTGCAGATTTATGCTCTCTATTAGACTCCAGTGGAACATGCTGTCTCTCACCTTTTGTTCTTTTTTTTAAATTAAAATTAAAAAGGGAAGAGAAAGGGGTGAAAAAAGAGAAGCCATTATTAATAATCTCATTGGCATTCTTCACTCTGAGATTTGCTTTTTAAAATGATGACTCTGCCTGAAGTTTTTAACACCATAAATAAACTGAAACCTTTCTGTTTCCAGAATGTCACTGCTGCTTGTGAGCAGCTTTCCCTTTCTTCTTTCCTTTTGCTTCTTGCTGAGGAAGCTTAAACTCCATCTCCTTGGACTTTCAAAGGTGCCACACAGATCTATTTTTAAGCACTCATTTTTAGATGCAGAAATCAACTTCTTACTCATTTCTTTTTCTTTTTTTGTTGTTTAATATTATGGGAAAAATGTTCCCTGCATCTTCAGCACTCAGTCCAGACACTGGAAATTCTGAATGTGGGATGAGACCAAGGCCCAAATTTCAGCATCCCTCAGCCTTCAAGGAGTGGAGATAACAATAGGATGAAGCAGAATTGTTTTAGCTGAAGAGGGTAAATTTTGGTGGGATTTTGGTCAGGAATTGTTCCCTGTGAGGGTGGGCAGGCCTGGCACAGGGTGCCCAGAGCAGCTGTGGCTGCCCCTGGATCCCTGGCAGTGCCCAAGGCCAGGTTGGACATTGGGGACAGCCTGGGACAAGGGAAGGGTCCCTGGTGGAATGGGATGAGATTTAAATTCCCTCCAACCCAAACCAGTCTGGGATTCTGTGATAACAAACTGGGGTTTACCACAGCCCTTTTCCCTTGGTAATCTCTGTGTCATGGGTGCCTCTGTTTCCTAAACCATCATTTTCCTGTTTCTTTTCTTCCAAGACTGAAAACTGGACCCTCAAACCCCTTTGTAATTCAGTCTGGCAGCCATGCAAATACAAATATTTCCATAATCCAAGTATGAATTAAAAGTCAAATTACTTTATGGATTTATTTATATTTGCACACGAGGGACTTCATCAAAACAGACCTCAAGAGCTGAAAAACAATATTTTTTTTAAGCACAGCTTTTCTCTTTCAGTGTTAGGTTAACAGGTTCAGCTCTGTGATATTGTAAAGCCAAGAGGGGAAAAGGAACTGTGCTCTGTGAATTTAATGAATTTTCTACTTGTGGTACGAGGCATCTAAATGGCTGTGAAGGAAGCATGAACATGTTACAAGGGTGTTTTAGTGGAATTGCTCTTCTTGGAATGGTTTGGACAAAACTGGAGGTGGGATTTGCATGTGGCTGTGCCATTCCAGCTCTGTAAAACCCCACAGTGATGTTCCTAAAGCAGCTTGGGCCTGGGCCTTGGACTTGTTCCCCTTCTCCACAGAAAATTATTTCAGTCATGGCTTTGTGTTGATTTGTTTCTTCTTTTTATACTTATCTTTTCTTTGTAGGTCTCATTCCACATTTAGGAGAATCGAGTCTTTTTCACTGATTAAAATTTGGGATTCTGAAAAAAAAAAAAAAAAAAAGAAAAAATAGTGACCTTTTGATGCAGTCTACAAAGTACTCCCACTAAACAGGCAATAAGTGAATCTAATAGACACCCCAACCCACGCCAAGTCCCATAAAATCAGGGTGTGAAGCATAAGGGAGAGAGGGATTCATATTAATAATTCATTCCAAGCAAGCCCCTGGAGCAGTTTTACTATGATATGCTATGCAGAATGCTTCAACACACTAATTAATATTTTCAAAGTGTTCCACGAGCCCCTTTTAAAAGCACTTTTTGCCATTCACTGAGCATTCTGCATTTCAGAAGGGGATGCTCAGGCCTGGCCCCCCCAAAACTCAGGGCTGAGCTGCAGGATTGGGGTGCAGAGGAAGAAGCAGCAACCCCCAAAGATGCTGCAGTCCCCACAGTGAGTGCCCTGTGCCTTTTTTGCTCCTCAAATCCAAAATGAACAGGAATGGATGAGGCTCCCCTGTAGCCCAAAATGCAGGTGACCTCCAGAGAGAGCTGGTAATTGCACTGAAGAGTCCCTGCCTCATTCCCCTCCCCGGATTTTTCCAGGGAAAAGCTCTGCCAATAACTTCAGACAAACACCAAGTTCTCCTCTTTAGGCACACACACCTATTGTTTCTTACCACATATTTACAAACCAACCCAATTTCCTGCTTCAGTTATCAAGAAAACGCAGCGAGGGTGAGTTCAGCAATGAAAAAGAAAAAAAAAAGTGGAGTTTTAGAACTAATGAACTTAACCCAGTGTTGGAATCTCAGTGCAAAAATTCTGGCTCCAGCAATAAATCTCTCTGTTATGTTTCTATTAAATACACTATTAAAAAAAAAAAAAAAAATTGGAAAGAAAGGAGAAAAAGAGGCAAGGATGACACTTGACCTGCTCATGCTCCAAAAATCAAAACAAAAGGATTTCTTTAGGAAAAATAAGGCAGAATGTACCCAGAGAGTGAACCCTGCCCAAATCATTGTTTCCTGGTTGGTCCAAATAATCTCCTGTCTAATTAAGAGCTGAAAAATCCAAGGAGTGAATTATTTTTAACCCCTGGAGTGCCGGGGATAGTTTTGTAAAGGTTGGGGGCGCTTCTTAAAAAGTGACACTGGACTAAATTTCAGCAAAAATTGGCTGATTTTAGAGGGAAAATACAGAGATTGAAGGTGCCTAGGATACCTAGGAATGCTGGAAAAATATGCTCAAATTTCTCACACCCATCTAAAATACAGCTCCTACCTCTCCTCTGAAGATCCAGGTGATCTACACCAGGCTCAGTGCATCCCATTCTGGGGCCAGTGTCAGGATTCGCCCCAAAAGAGGTGCCACTGACACAGATTGCACCATAAACCCTCCTGACATTTAGGAAAACACCAAAAAGAATTGGGATTGTCCACTCTGGAGCTGGATCAGCTGCTGCTCCAGGGGCTGAGCAGCACTGAGCAGTGGAGGGACTGTGCTTCTCCACACAAACCCACAGCAGCTCTGCCAATGCAAATATTAATAATCAAGATAATCACGTTGATTTTGGACACTCCCTTGAGGATGCCCTCTAACCCCAGCTTGGCAGTTTTGGAGAGGAGCAATCCACCAGAGCTCAGGAGCCTCTCTCTGCCCACAGCCCCTCTCAGGAGAGCCCCCATGGGTGCTGGGTGACAGCAAGGACAGGACCCCCCCAAGCCCACAGACACCCAGAAAGCAGCAGGAAGGGTCACCAGGTAGCCAAGGGCAGAGAAGGAGAGGCTGGGAATCTTCATTCCCAACTCCTGCCCTGCCCAAGCCATCCTGCTTCTCTCCTGACACCCCAAAACTCACCACATCCCAGCATGGGGGAAGAGCTCTTTGGTCTGCAGAGCCCCCAAACTGGTACCAGCCCCTCCTCCCAGTGTGCTGGGACCTTTAGGATCTGCATTATATTGGGTCCTTTGGGATCTACATTATATTGGGACCTTTGGGATCTACATTATATTGGGACCTTTGGGATGTACATTATATTGGGACCTTTAGGATCTGCATTATATTGGGACCTTTAGAATGTATATTTTTGTACCTTTAGGATGTGCATTTCTGTACCTTTAGGATGTGCATTATATTGGGACCTTTAGGATGTGGTCATTATTTTACTACCTTTAGGATATGGGTTACACTGGCACCTGGACATCATCCCCACACAATGGGCTCATTTAGTGTCCAAAGAGTCAGAAATTTGTTCTTTTTTTTTTTAGAATTTTGTGCTCTGGTTGCCCCTGATTTGTTGTTGCAGTGACCCTTTGCCACTGAGTTTTTATTAAGGGGTCGTGCTCACTTTTTCAGGATTAATTCCCACTCCTGCAGCGAGGCCTCCTTGGTATGAGGACAGGTGACACAGGGGCTCTCCCAAACTTCACTCCTGGTCCAGCTGCTGATGAAATGCCCTTTTTATTATTATTATTTTTTTTTTTTTGGATCAGTGAAAGGGTGAGGAGAAACTCTTCCCTGAACAGCAGCCTGGCACAGGCTGCCCCAGCAGCAGCAGCGGCTCCAACGCTGGTGGTCAAGACCTGCTGGAGAATTTGGAAGCTCTGTATCCAAAGGTAGAGGATCCTTTCAGGTGAAGAAGGGAACAAAGGAGCAAGGTCTTGTTTTTCCCCCTGCCAGGAAAACACAGGAGGTCAGCAACCTGTACCCAACCCCAGGCTGAGCTCTGTGAGCGGGGTTCAAGCCGCTGCCTGGGCAACCACGGCGGGCAGGGAAGCTGGAAAATCCTCCCTGAGCACAAAGCCCAAAGCCTCCTGGCAGGAGGGCAGAGGGGAGAAAGGAGCAGGAATTGCTTCCATGGCAGGGCTGGTGTGATCACAGCAGTGATTTGCTGACTTTTCCACCAGGGCCATGCAGCTTTGGGAATGGCTGAGCTGGGAAGGGCAGGATCAGCCCCAAACCCCTCTGCCTCCATCCCATCCCATCCCTTCCCACACAACTTTAATATGCACTAAATGTAATGCTCCAGATTGACAGGAAGGATTGCTGTTTCTAAAACACCCTTCATAACAAACACTGTTGAAGAGAGCAGCCCACACTCCTGACTTTTGTACAGCAATAAAAACTCCAAAACAACATCTCCGACCTTTTTCCCCCGTAAATGTCCCAACACGAGCTCGCTCTCGGGCTAGGGGGTTTGTGGCCCTCTTGCCAAGCAGAAAAGCTCCTAAAACTGATTTTTTGGGTGTATCTAAGATAGATTTTTAGCTGCCCTTTCCTCAGCACTCTTCAGACAACCCAGGGCTGGAGCTCTCTCCCTCCTGGCCCAGTAGGATGTCCTGGTCATCCCCAAATCCTTTGGGATGGGGACAGCTCAGGACTTTCTGATTTCAAGTTTTGTTCCCCCCTCATCAACTCCTCCTTGGCTTTTGGCAGGGGGAGAAAAAAAAAAAATCTAGGTTTGGATGAAATGCTGGGAGCTGGGGATGGAATTGTTTGAAAGCTTAAGAGTGCCATCGTGTGGATTTGGGATTGGTGTTCCTGCTCCATGGAGCTCTGAGCCCTCCTCTTTCCCCCCAAAAAAACACAGTTATTTTAATTCCCTAATAAATCTGTTGTTTGTGGTCCCACTGTCTCACCCACTCTGTGTTTGTAACTCCTCACCCTTCTTTTCTTTTTTGTTAATTTTTTTTAAATCATCGTTATTTTTTATTATCATTGCACTTCATTACTGGTTTAACCTTTTCCCTTTTTTTTTTTTGTTTGTACAACCCACTTTGTCCTGGCACAAATCACATGAAACTAAATAAACCATGGGACAAGAAAGCAAGAAGAAAATAAATGTCTTCATTCTGAAGCTATTTCCTTTGTGCTTTTGGACTCTGGGGCTCTTTACATTTCAGAGTTTCATGTTTTACTGGCCATTAATCGCCAAATTTAAAAATAAAAAGATAAACTGCTCTTTCTGCCTGTGGTTTAGGAACACACAAAATATTATGTTTTTAATATTACAGATCTGTAAGGATTTAAATTCCATACGTCTCTCAGTTAAAACAAAAAAAAAAGGGAAATAACTGAAATTTCTCAAAGTGAGTTACATTTTCACCAAAAAAAAAACAAAGGGTAAGGAATTATTATATTCAGGTTTGCATGGGGAAGCAAAGAGATTTTCTTTTTCCAATGGTTGTGAATTAATAAAATAGTGTTAATAAAGTATTTAAAGGTGTGGGACTGATCCTGCTCTAAACTTGTTGGCCTCATTTCCTCCCAGTGCAGCAGGTAGGGGCTGAAATCTCTTTTTGTCAGAAAGTTTTTAATCCAGGTTATTGAAATCAAGAATGACTCCCACTGCCTTAACCAGGGTGGTTTTGAGCCCAGCAAAAATATCTTCACCCAAAATATCCATTTTTAAACAATTCAGCCCTAAATCTGACCTTGACACTGTTATTTGCTAAAAAATAGCCTCTGGATCCCAAGGATTTGCTCCTTTTTTAAAGAACTTTTGCATTCAGACACCATGGGGGAATATCAAAAACACCCAAAGCCACATTCAGAAGAAAAAAAAAGCAGATTTTTACCCAAAATGTTGGTGGTGTTTTGTGTTCCAGGTGTGAAACAGCAGCTCCAGGGCTCCAGCACCAGGGCAGGTGAGGCTTGTGTGGATCTGGGGGTGACAACAACACAAAGTGGGAATATCAGGGCAGACAACTGCATCTAAATTGGTTTAAATCCACAGAAGCCTCAGTCTTTGGGGATGTATTTTTACTTTACATATTTGTTAATGTGAAATGTTCTCATCACCAAACACACTTAATATTCAAGGGGAAACTGGTTCTGCTTTCTCCTCCTTACTCTTCCCAAAGCAAAAACAAAACTCTTTTTGCATCACCCAGGTTTCCCTCCTCTCCCCACCCTTCAACATTCCAGCTGAGAAAGCAAAAGCACAAATAACCCCAAGAAGTTGGGATTTTTTTTCCTTGTTAAAAAATGTGCCAGAAAATTCCTGCTTTCCTCCCCAGATCTCATCGTGGATTTGGGAGAAGGAATACAAAGCTTTTAAGGGCAGGGCACATTTTATTTCCAGTGTTAAATCTCAGCCCCTGCAAGTGGCTCTTAGAAACTTCATTTGAAAAGCAGGCTAGAGGCAGGCTCTTGCAGCCCTGTGGTTGAATAATTCATATTATTTGCCATCATTTAGGGAAGCTGTCGAATGCCAGGGAATAAATATTTGGAAAAGTAGGGAAATCTGTCCTTCAACAACAGGGGAAGGGAGAGGTGCCAGCAGAAGGGAACAGCATCTCTGTGTCAAACCTGCACCTTCTGCTGGGTCAGGCTTTGAAGGACCAGTTTAAAATACCAATTTAAAATACCAGCTTAAAATATCAGTTTAAAACACCAGTTTAAAGGACCAGTTTAAAATACCAGTTTAAAATAACAGTTTAAAATATCAGTTTAAAGCTCATCCACCCAGCTCTGCCAAATAAAAGTCCAGTAGAAAATCCTCCCTGGACAATCCCAAATGAGCCCAAGTGAGGGAAAATCCTTCCTCAGAAAAAGCCTAAAATGTGCCCCCACCTGTAAAGATTTCCCATCCAAAGGAATTTGGGGTCTGGAACAATCTGGGTGGGGGTTTAAAGGACCAGTTTAAAACCCCAGTTTAAAGGGCAAGTTTAAGGCACCATTTTCAAGGACCAATTTAAAGGACCTGTTTAAAACTCATCCACAAGCTCTGCCAAATAAAACCCAGTAGCAAATCCTCTCTGGACAACTCTAAATGAGCCTGAATCAAACAAAAAACAAAACAAAAAAAAGCCCAAGTGAGGGAAAATCCTTCTCCAGGAGAAGCAACCTCCTAAAACATCCCCCCATCAGCAAAGTTTTCCCATCCAAAGAATTTGGGATCTGCAACAAGCTGGGTGGGGGCTGAAAGGAGCAGTTCAAGGGACCAGCTTGAAGGAGAAATTTAAAATACCAGTTTAAAGGACCTGCTTAAAGCTCATTCACCAGCTCTGCCAAATAAAACCCAACAGCAAATCCTCTCTGGACAATCCTAAACGAGCCAGGCCTGAACCAAGCCAAAAAAAAAAACAAAACCAAAAAAAAACCCCAAGTGAGGGGAAATCCTTCCCCAGAAAAAGCCTAAAAATTACCCCCACCAGTAAAGCTTCCCCATCCAAAGCATTTGGGGTGTGGAGCAAGTCCCCCTCTAAAGGAATTACATCCCCCTGCTGCCTTTGCCATCAGTCACAGGATGGTAATAAAATCTGGAGCTGTTTCCTTACACCAGCACTGCGATTTACCTACTCTAATAGACAATGCAAATGCTAAAAGGCACATATACATCTTCATTATATAAGCTGGTGCCTGAGTCATTTTCCTCCAGAGACAGTTTTATTCATTTTTATACAATTTGCCTACTGTACAGTGCAGATGGTTTCTATTAAGTAAAATATCTGTTTGCTTCCAAATTTTTAGTTTTCGTGATTAAATTACTTGAAAATGATGGTACATTGTATTACCCTCCTTCATGGCTTAATGCAGTTGCAATGGCACGAGGCTGAACTGGAAAGCCCAGTTCCATATTCTCAGAAAATGGGAGTTTTTGGCCACATGCTGGGAATTCCTGAGGTCTGTTTTTAGATGGGCTGCAGCGTTTTTCCAAAAGTCAGAACTCTGGGAATTATTTACTAAATGTCTGCATCTCAACATGGAGTTTATATAAAAATGTTGGACAACGTGAAGAGAGGTAAAAGAAAAAAAAATCTGATTTTTAAAATTTTATTTGGGTTTTGTTTGTTTGTTTGTTTTGTTGTTTTTTGTTTTGTTTTGGTTTGGTTTTTTGTTTGTTTTGGTTTGGGTTTTTTTTGTTAGGTTTAGAGGGTTTTGGGGTGGTTTTTTTTTTGTTGGTTTTTTGGGGGTTTTTTTTTGGATTGTGGAAAAACTGCTGCTTCTGTGGCAGTGAGGAATGGGAAGCAAGGCTGGGAGTGTGACATCCATCGCTGTGCTGCCATCGGGTGGATGGCTGGGAAAGCTGCACATTCCCAGGGAGCTGCAGGAGCAGGGAATGAGGAGCAGCACCTCTCAAAATCTCCCCTCCAAGCCCCTCACAGCCCTGGGAACAGGAACATTTCCTGAAGGAAGGATGGGAATGTGCTCAGCTGAGCTCTTTGCCCACCTTATAGTCACAGCAAGGCAAAAAATCCTAAAATAAAAATGGTTTGGGTTGGAAGGGAACTTTAAAGGATGTGTAGACCAGCCCCTGCCATGGCAGGGACACCTCCCACTGTCCCAGGCTGTCCCCAATGTCCAAGCTGGCCTTGGGCACTGCCAGGGATCCAGGGGCAGCCACAGCTGCTCTGGGCACCCCCAAACCCCATCTAAATTTATCCTCTTCCAGCCAAAGCCATTCCCTGTGTCCTGTCCCTCCATCCCTTGTCCCCAGTCCCTCTCCAGCTCTCTTGGAGCCCCTTTAGGCCCTGCCAGGGGCTCTGAGCTCTCCCTGGAGCCTTTTCCACGCTGAACAACCACAACTTTCCCAACCTTTCCTCACAGGGGAGATGCTTCAGCCCTCAGGATCCCCAGGTCCTGCTGAATCTTCACCAAAAAGGAGCCAATCCCTCCCCTCCAGGGACTGCTACACCCCAAAGCCAATCCCTGGGGTATTCCCAAGCCCCCTCTGCTCCCCCACAAACACCAGAAGAGGCTCAGGTGTGTCCCAGGACCACCCCACACCTGGGGGTTTACCCTGATCCCTTGAAAGGACAAATCCTGCAGAGTGAATGGGAGGTGAAGCACCAGCATCCCATAAAAAGCAGCTCTGGGACATAAATCTACCGTGTTTCACTGCTTTTGAAATTCCCAGAAGTGGGAAGAGATGCAGGAACACGTAGGGGATGTCCCCTGTAGGGTTCACTCCCTGCACTGACTCCCAAAAATCCCCTGGCATGAAAGGCTGGAGTAAAGAAATAAATTAAGACAAATTAAGGAGTCTCTCAGCCAGTGTTTGGTGCCAAGCACCTAAAAATGAGGTGGCAAAACATTCACAGCTCTACTAAACATCATCAATGCAAACTGGAAAGGAATTAAATTTCCATCAGAGGGACTGGAGAAGGGAAGCAAATCCTAAGGAAGTGTCAAGCCCGAGGAAAGCTGCTCCAGCTCTGGTGGCTGATGCAAACAGTAGCACAAACCCTTTCTGTGCTCTTCCCAACCCAAAACAAAAGCTTGTGGTGTCTGCCAAGATGTACAAATCTTCTGGAGGAACAGAGGAGAGAGATATAAATGTACATCTGTAACAAGTCTCCACAATCTCAAGTAAAAATCCATTTAATCTGTTGGCATTGGCAAGGCACACCCATAAATCAGAGAAAGCAAAATATTGCCTTCATATCCATCGGAGATGTTGGGAGAAATAAGGATCTCATCTCTTGGGCTGCCATAAAAATTATCAGTTCCAGCAGAAAAGGCAGATTTTGGATGTCAGCAAAAGCAACAGGAGCAGCTGTTGTGTTCAGCTCCTCCACTGCCTTTGGCCTGGAGAGCAACCAGGGGACAAAATCCCTCCTGCAGCAGCTTCTGCTGGGGCACAGGGAGGACAGACCCCAAATCCCACCCTGAGGACACAGGGAGCCCTGGCAGCACCAGCAGTGACCACAAAGTGCCACAAAAGAGCAAAACTGGGAGTCAAACTTTCCCTGTGTCTCCAAATGAGGAGGAAAAAGGAGCAGTGGATGGGTCAGGGAGTTGTAGTGAAAAAAAAAGCAGCCAGCAGCCCCAAACACCCATCAGGAAACAGCTTCTGACCTTGCCACTGTCTCTCCCCAAATTTAGGGATTTGTTGAAGATGGGAAGCAGGACATTAACGTGTACAACATGCCAGCTATCACTGCAACATAAAATTCCTGGTTTTCCATCTGCCATCTCTCAACAGGGTAAAGGAATTCCTCCTGCAACATATGAGCAGTCGTCTCTTTTATGGCTTTTTAATGGAAAGCAAATAAAAACCCTCCAACTTCAAATTTATCAAAACCAGCTTGAAGGGTCTTGCAGAAGAGTTTTTCAGGCTTTCCAAGCTGCACCAGCTGCATCCAATCATGGAAAATAATTCCTTCCCAGCTATGCAGAGAGTCTGGGAAGGAAGCAGAGCCTGCAGCTCCAGTCCATGGGATGGTTGGGAAATGTGATTTCCAACTGGAATAACGCTGCAAACAAATTGCAGGTGACCGATAGAAATAAGGGCAAGGTTTTTAAAGAATTTAGTTCCATCAGATCATAACAATGGAATAAAATAATTTCCCAGGCTCTGGCACAGACCTCATTCTCTGAGTACACTT
>WEIU01022448.1:888147-942881 GCA_013389925.1 Aegithalos caudatus
TTTTTTTCCTTTTCTTTTTCAGGTACAGGACCCAAAATCTGAATTGGAAAATTCCTCAGGTGGGTGATGTCACTGGTTCAGCCAAAGCTCAGTGTGAGCCCCCTCACTGAGGGGGAAAAATGCTGAGTTGATAGAAAATCAGCACCAAGAAAAAATGTCGGCCTCAAACTCTGAAGACACCGCTCCAAAATTTTCATTTTTGAGCCTCTGTGCTCTCAGGACACAGCTCAGAGTAATTTAAGGCACTCCCAGGAATCCCAGAAGTGCAATGCTTTTGGAGGTCTCTGATCCCTGGAGTTTGCAGAAGTTTGGGTTTGAAATTCACCAGGAAGTTCTGAATGCACTAAAGAAATGGATCCTACAGAATAAATGGAAAATACTGAGGTGTCACCATAAGAACTCTAAAATAAATTAAGTGTTGAGACAGCAACACAAAGCACAAAGTCTTAATGTACAGAGCTCTCAGAGAAATAGCCAATAATTCCTTGGGGCAAGTGAAAGGGAAAGAAAGTGACAGAGAAGTTTCACACTGGATTTTCAGATAACAAGGAGAAAATGATGATGAAGGAGGGAATCAGGATTATAAAGAGATGCAGAGGGTGGAAGGTGATCACCCAAAGAGTCTCACAGCTCCTCCACCAGAGTCCCTGGACAAGGAAAACCACAGAAATGAGGCCCATGGGTAAAAACACTGACAGATTTTCTGGAAAAGAAATGTCATGTCTGTTCTGGAATCAATTTATCTATTGAATCAAAGAGATACATAAATATATAGAATAAAATGTAAGAAGAGATACAGAAAAAAAGCTGATGGCAAAGGGAACAATGCTATCAAACCATCCAACCACAGGAAAGGAACTCCCATTGTTCTCCTTCCATAAAATCATGAAAGAGTCAGAGAATGGATTTGGGTTGGAAGGGACCTTCAAGGTTGTGTTGTTCCAGCCCCCAAGAGGACAGAAATCCAACACTGGGATGGAACCAGTCCTTACCCTGGGAATGTGGGGACTTCTGAGCATCTCCGAGCCCACAAAGAGCACAACAGAATCCAATGGAGCTTTAAAGGAATCCAAAGCAGCAAAGTTCTCCCTTGCTCACTTTAAAGGACACAGAACACAAAAATTGGTGAAGTGTTGGTGACAGAAACCACAGCCACACCAATAAAATTAAAAATACAGGAACACTGTACAAAAAGTTGCCTTGGTGGCTGCTGTCATTCCATTTGGAGTGGTTTTAAAGCACAATTGTTTGTACAGGAAAGGGAAGGAGTGTTGGGGGTTTGATGCTGTTCATTTTCAGTCCTGTCTGTGTAAAAGTCCATCTGCCACTGAAGAATGGACACTGGCTGGAAAAAAACCCCAATATTTCACTGTACAGGCTTCCTGTGGTGCTACATCATGGTCAGGATTTGTAATAATGCATAAATTGGAATGCAAATGCAATATTTCAGAGGAGGAGGAGAAAAACTGAAGAACAGAGGGGAAAGGGAGAAAGTTTTAAATAATTTTAGTAGAACACAAATTTCCACAGCAATGTCCAACCACCTGCACCACTGCCAGTGGCCAGGGAGGGAATTCATCCCCAGTTCAGAAAAATCCCTAAACTGGGATCTCAGCAGGAACATCCCTGTGCCTTTGGGATCAGGAACCTCAGGAGAAATTAAGTCATGATCTTCAAGTATTGGAGCTTGAGACAAGTCCCACAGTCTGTAGATCAATGAAAGCCTTATCAAACCTTATCACTGCTGTGATAAAGCACTGATAAACCTTATCACTGCTGTGTTTGAAGGCAGAACCTTAAACACTGAGGTGGTCAGGAGGATTTATAGTACCTCAGATATGGAGATCTAGTTTTTGTCAGAACTAAAATATAAAGATCTGCCCAAAAATATTCCTAGACCAAGCTTAGAGGAGTTCTGCTGTCCAATCACAAAGGCAAATACACACCTTTGTCCACTGAATTAATCCAGATTGAGAAAAAAATTTATAATTATCCATATTTTATCTTATATTCAAACCTATGATTTTTATCTTCAGGCTGCCTCATCCTCTGCACCTTGGACTGACAATTCCAACAATTGGGAGCTTCCCCATCTGCTGAATATCCCAGGTTCCAGCAGGACAAGTGGATCTGTGCTGGCTGCAGGCCAGCTGAGAAGGAGGAAGATTTATGTAAACTCTCAGGAAAAACATTTCCAACAGCTGGAATGGAAAGGAAATCCAGGCAGCATCTGAATCACAGAGTTATTACTCTGCCACTCCACACAGAATCACCAGGGTCCCTCCAGCAACCACATTATTTAATAGACCATTTAATAGACTATCAAAAATCCAGTTGTCTTCATTACAGCAAACAGGAAACTGTGGGATAATGGAGTGATTTTGTGAGTGGAACAACTGCTGAGATCCAAAGGTGAAGCAACACAGAGAAGTTTCAGAAGTAAGGATGCTCCACACAGGCTGAAAATTGGGAAATTCCAAATCCTGACCAGCTTTACTCTTCCTCTGGGTTAGAGGTTATATGAATAAATAAATGAATAAATGTAAATGGGAGGGAGGAGGCATGCTGCCATAGGTCACATCATAAAGTGCTTGCACAGATGTTGAGCATTTTTTAGGATGAGTGGAGGCACCGTTCCTTCAGGACAGCCCCAACACCTGCAAGAAGTGAAGGTGGAGCCAAGGCCCAGCCCAGCTCATTGCTCCTACAGAACCCAGGGATTTCATCTCTGTGGGGTCAGGATTCAATCCCAAACCCAGCTTGGATGAACCTCGTAGTGTCTGATCCCAGGAGATTCCAGACAGGCACAGAAATCAGGGAAAAGCAGCTCTGGGGCTGTGCAGGAGTGCTCAGCTCAGTTCCTAAATCACCCTGCCCTGAGGAATTGCCAGCTTCCACAGGCAGGTGACTGGGGAAACTCCTGGGAGAAGGGCTGAGCTCAAATGTCTCAAAAAGGCAGCTGATGTAAAAACTTAAATGTTAAAAAAAAAATAAAAAGTAAACTTGCAGCACATTTCACAGGGAGAAGTTTAAAGAGTCGCTAGCTGAGAAAACACACACATAAATATAAATTTATAAAGAATAATTTCCTCTTTCACTGCTTCCTCCAGAGCTCAATTTAAATATTAACAAATGAGCCCAAGGTAGGAGCAGCTGTCCCAGAACCAAGGGCTGGCCAGCAGGACCTGGGCAGCTGTGCCAAGGTTTGACAATCCTTTCCATGCTGGAATTTTTCCTAATGTTTCCTAATTTTTTTTCCCAATCCAAACCTCTCCAGGAAAGAGAAAGAGAAGGAAAAGAAAGAGGAAGAGGGGGAAAGGAAGAAGAAGGGGAAGGGAAGAAAAAGGGAAAAGGGGGAAAAGGGGGAANTTATGGAAAAATTTCAGCCTCATCAACTTCCCTGGAAGGACTGGGCTTGGTGGTTGGGTCCTGCTGAGGATTAATGGCTATGGAGAGATCCCATCCACTGGAAAAATGGGAGAATAAGGCTTGGAGATCCCACCATCAAAGCAGGAAGGTTTATTTGTATCAAACAGGGAGTCAGAACTCTGTTCTGAATTAAAACAACATCCAGGTATGACTGCACTACCCACTACACTTTGCTATTCCTGGTATTGCAGAACATCAAACCAGACAGAAATTACCTAAATTATAAACAGAAAAATGCAACCTGCTCTAGAGCTGATGCCAAAGCCCCAGAATATCCTGGGAAAAAAATGCTTCACCATAACTGACAACCCAGAAAGTGCTAAATTTGTACCAGTATTTGTACCAGCATTCTGAGTGCAGGTGATGATTTGAGGAGAATAAGAGAAAAGATGAGAGGAGAAAATAGAAAAGTTTCTCATATTGCAGCTAGGATTCAACCTTCAGTTAAAAATTGTTTCATGGTTATTCCACGAGAAAATAATTTCAAGAGATGGGCTTGGAAAAAAAAAATTAAAATATGTCACCACTTCAAATAAAAAGTACTCTCTTACCTTGTGGTGTCCAACAAACACCAAAACTTTGGGGTTTATTTGCCCCAGGTGTGATCCACAAAGGGCTGCCACGTTTCTCCAACATCTGGGATCCATCCTGTGTCTCCTGGAGTGCAGGGAGGTGGCTGAGGGGCAGATTTTGGTGTCACACACACACAGACCCATTGCCACACAATGGCAGCAGCTAAAGGCACGTGTTAAGGATTGGGGGAGAATGGATTTACCTGGATTTACCTCAGGAGCATGGGGACAGCCAGCCCAGAGCACAGGCAGGCCTGGATTTGTCACTTAGGCTGGGCTGTTGGGCTGAGTCCTGCGGGTTCCACACGGATCAGGAGCAGCCCAAGGTCTCCAAGTGCTCGGCTCTGCTGGCATTGCACATAGGATGAGGTGGATGCCTGGAAGATATTTCCCATTAAGGACACATCAGCCCCATCCTGTTGCTGCCCAAAGAGCTGGCAAGCTTCTCCTAAAGTGGTTTTGCTGCCAGGAGTTTGATTTTGTGGAAGATGTGTGCCTTTAAACCACGCCGCAGGAGGAAAGCTGCTTCAACAGGTACAGCTTTTGTAATAGATACAAGGAGATTCTCAGCCAGGAAGGAAATTGTATTTAGGAATAAATTTGTGTTTGGATTTTATTACTAATTCATTAAATTCTTAATCTGAAAAATCCTGAAGCAGCACAACTGCTGGAGAATTATCATTAATAATTACATTGATACCGAATTCTTTTATGCAAATAGTACAGTAGACTTAGAGATAGGACTCTCTGTAAACCTCCTGAGTGTTTGCAGGAAGTTTAATTCATTCCCTATCTCCTTTAGTTTGCAAATGAGGTGTGAAACCATTGTCTGTTCCTGGAAGGTGGCAGCATTCATGTGCCACACTCAGGATGTTCTTGGATCGGGTTGTCCCCAGTATCATCCAGTGAGGTCACCCAGATATCATTAATTATTACCATTTATTGAATTCTGGCAGGGCAGGGATGGTGTGGGTGGCTTTGGAGCATGGCCAGGTCTGTGACTCACCTTTGGATGCAGGGAAGGCAACATCCAGAATAGCTCTGGGAGCAGGGATGGGCTCCTGTGGGTGAGCAGGACCCTGCTGATAAAACAGGGAAAATATTTGGCCCATCATTAGGTCCCAAGCAGGTAAACATGATTAACAAGATGCCATAACCTCCCAGACACCTCTCCTTTTTTAAAAAAAAAATAAAAGCCTTACATGCTGCTGCTAAATATTTCTGGGAAAGAAACAAAACTATTCTGCTAAAGAGATTTCATTTGAATTTGTTGTGCCTGAGCCTCATCCTGGAGTTTCTCAGGTTTCCTATCAGTTTCTGCTAATGAGTTTAGCTCCCTGGGTGGAATGTGTCTGGTAAATTTTTCAAGAACTGATCATTAGCAATGTTTTGTATATTTTATTTTCTTGTTTTCGCCGTATATAGAGTTGTCATTTTTAATTCATTGCCCACTGGAATTTGACGAAGGAAAACTCACATTCACTTAAAAATGAGATGAGGAGGTTGGCACGGATTTTAATGGATGCATGTTGTGCTGCAGGTGAAATTTTCCAATTCTAATACAAGTGGGTGAGAAACAAGGAAACGTGGCCCACACTGAGAAAGCAAAGTGGTTCTAGAGATAAGAAACTCACTCTTCCCATGGCAGGGGGAATGGAGAACTGATAGTTTAAGGAAAAAATCCTAATTTTTCCAAATACACAACGTGGTCCTTGCAGTTTCCAAAGTGCATCTTTGCCCTCTTCTGGCCTCTGGCTTCAGATTAGAGAATTTGAGCTCAGCAAATTGGGGATTTTGTTGGCACAAAAACCCTGAAAACTCCAGTTTAATCCTGATTTATGGGGAAGGGGGTAACATAATCTTCTTACTCTGCAGCATTTAAAAAAGCAGAGCAGAGTCAAGTGGTTTAGCCTGATTTTTTTCCTATTAGATTTGTAAAATAAGATGAAATAAAACGAGTGTGTCCACAGACAGAGCTTCTTATGATGAGTTGGGAAACTCTGCTGGGAAAGAATCCTAATTGTAAAACAGGGTTACAATGCAAGAAAATGCTGCTCTGACTCATTTTACTTTTGGGTATTCCATGACATCACAACCCTGACATCATAGAGATGCATCTCTGAAATGTGCTCACCTGTGGTGCTAAAGGTGCTCCTCTCTCCAGCTCAACTCTTTCAGAAAATTAACCCCAAAATTAAATTTAACCCTAAGATTAACCCCTCTCCAGCCATTTTTCTATTATCAAGGAGGAGGAACTCCTCCTCCTGCAGATCAAACCCACCAAGCCAGGGTTAAAACCAGGTTCTCCAAAGTTGTTGTTGTCTAGAACAGGAAACTTTCCCCTCTCCTCCACTTTCTCCACTCATTTTACCTTCAAAGAAATGTTGAGGCTCAGGGAAGTGTGAAGGCTCCCAGTCCCACTCCTTGCCATGCTGTGGAAGGAATCCTGCTTAGAAAACAGAATCTGGAGGGGTTTGGTCATTTCTTGCTCCTCCTGAACTAAACCATAACCACAGAGCACTGGGGCTGCTCCCAGTGCAAACTCCGCTCATGGAGAGTGAAAATTCACACTCGTGGAATTATGGAAAGGTTTGGTTTGGAAGGGACCTCAAAGAAAATCCCCTTACACCTCCTGCCATGGCAGGGACACCTCCCACTGTCCCAGGATTCTCCAAATCCCAATGTCCAACCTGGCCTTGGGCACTGCCAGGGATCCAGGGGCAGCCACAGCTGCTCTGGGCACCCTGTGCCAGGGCCTGCCCACCTTCCCAGCCAGGAATCCCTTCTCAAAATCCCATCTGAATCTCCCCACTGTCAGCTCAAAGCCATTCCCTGTGTCCTGTCCCTCCATCCCTTGTCCCCAGTCCCTCTCCAGCTCTCCTGGAGCCCCTTTAGGCCTTGGAAGTGGCTCTGAGTTCTCCCTTCTCCAAGTTGAACAGCCTGAGCTTTTCCAGCCTCTTAAATTCCTACCAGACCTCAGAAACACTGACAGGATTTAATCACTGTGCCTACCACTGAATTAGAATTTTAATTTAAAACCCATTTTTCTCTCTCCACGCAGCCAAAGAGAGCCCAGCCTGGCCTGGGGATGTTGGTACCCAAACCACTCCCATTATCCAGTGAAAATCTTCTCTTGTCCCATCCCATCCCATCCCACCCCATCCCATCCCATCCCATCCCATCCCAACATCTTCTCAGCCAAAGGATCCAGATTTCACACCTCTCACTGCATCACAAATGAAAAGCATTCAGGACCCGATTTCCCACTTGAAATCAGGAATGTCTGTGATAAGATGCATTTAAAATATTGCAGCAAAACATCCTGACAGCTTTGGTGTCTCTCAAGGAAGATCCAGAGCAGAACCACGTGGACATTTTGCAGGAAATTGTGCATTTTAAATGGCAACATATTTATCTGCTTGTGTCCCCCCTTTTGTTGTGCCTATGGAAGATGGATATGTAGGATCTGTTACAGGGTAGCTAAGCCCAGATATCAGGAGGACAAGGAAATATTTGACATCCCCGTGGTAATTTTTAATCAGAAACCTGCTCCAAAAAAGAAAGGAATACATAATAACCTGATTCCACAGGAGAAAAACGTCTGACTTCAGCCTTACCCACAGCATTACAAATGGATTTTGTCAGCCTGCAGCCTTACAAGGCTCGTTGCTAGTAAATTAAATTTGGTCAGTTTATAAAGGTATTGCTTTCATGTTTCTCTCCCAAGATCTTCCATCCCTGGGAGGTTTGGAATCACCTTGCTTCTCCTCGCTTGTCTTCTATTCCTCATTACACAACAGATGACCTATCAGATATTCTTCCTCTACTCCAGCAGCTTTCCTGTTGCCAACCTTCAATGAGAATAAAGCCTGCAACCCTTTTTTATCTTCATTCCACCGCTGCTTCCATCAGGGGGGTTTTATTTTATTTTATTTTATTTTTTTTTATTCCCCTTTTCCTAAAGATCGTTTGCCGACGTTGCTTCCTCGGTTTTTACCCAGTGGAACAAGCGGTGTCTTCTGAACTGACAATTCTGACTTTTTGCTGCTTGTGATTTTTCTAAAGCATGACAAGTGCTGGCATGAAGACATGGCAAACCTTTTCAGATAAGGAGCTCAGGAAATAAAAAAATAAAAAAATAAAGCATGGCCTTTCAAAGAGCAGTGGTAGTTACTGCACAAGGAAACAAATCTCCCATGGATTAATTTAATTCAGCTGCACCTTTTCCGTGGCAACAGCAATTAGAACTTGCACTTTTTAACATGTTACATTAATTTTTTTTTAAGTGTATTCTAGCACAAAACAAAACTTTTTTTTTTTTTTTTCATGTGACAATGTAATTAATATTTGATATATTTTAGCCCGGATAAGAAAAAGAAACAGAAAGAGACAGGAAATGGATTGGTGAAAATTTGTTAGAGGGAAAGGCAGGTCTGGGGTGAGATTTAAAAAAAATCACTCTGATTTTCTACTTTGCACATTCTTCATCCCAAACTGAGAATTAATAGAATATTGCTGATTTGTGAATGAAAGAAAAGAGTTCTGGTGTATCTGCCCAGGATTTAAATTTCTTCCAGAGAGGTTGGGGCTGGCCCTGGATCCCTGGCAGGGTCCCAGGTTGGAGGGCTTGGAGCAGCCTGGGACAGTGGGAGGTGTCCCTGCCATGGAATTGGATGGGATTTAAGGCCCCTTCCAGCCCAAACCATCTGTGATCCCATGATTTTGGGAGCTTGTAGCATCCTAAGGCAGCAGCTGTGTGTGGGTGAGACAAGGCAGGCTGACACTGACAAAAGAAATATAAAAATATATTTAAAAATATATATAATGAAATAAAATATTAATATTTTTAAAAAATGAAATAAATGAGCAGTTCTCAGCCCTCAGATCAGTGGGGATGGTCTGTGCACACACTGAGCTGGGCTGGAGCTTGGATGTGGCTGAAGGACAACCTGGAGGATCCCTGGTGGATGCTGCTGGAGGGAGGGACCCAGCCAGCACAAACCTCACTGGGTTTGCAGCCTGAGCAGCAGAAAGGGATGATGGATGCTGATGGCAGAGATGGAGCTTGTTCTCCTCAGGCCTTGATACACCCAGTGAAAATCCCAGGGAAAGGGCTGGGTCACTTTCCAGGGCACAAAACATTGCCCAATCTTTATGCCTGCCCTTCAGAGCAGCTTCCATCCATGCCCCACCTGTGAAAAGCCACTAAAACATCCAGGAGTGAGGACAGGGGGCTCTGTCAATGCAGCAGAGTGAGTCAATAGCTCCTCACACACAGAAACAAAACTATCTCATCCCTGTTCCATAATGGAGCAGGAGAGCAGCTATCAGCTTATATTATCTTAGTGCAATGTGAATGGAGGCTAATAGCCTGCTCCAGTGCTGAATTAAAAGGAGGATTGAATCAATAGATGGGAGAAGATGAATCAAGTGTCCATTTCCTCGAGCTGATAGCAAAAATAATGTGATAATGTATGAGGAGCTCTCCTCTAACATTTCTGAGGTGTAACTGGAGAGTTCCCTCTCAGTGCCAGCCAGAATTGAGGCTCTTCTCATTCAGGAAATCAAAAACAAGACAATGCAAAAAGAAATAACTCACCAATAACTTCTGCTCAGCCCCAAATCTATCAGCTCATTTGCTTTTCTCTCCTTCTGGGCTGGGAGCAGTGCAAAGCAGATGCTCTGGAATGATTCATTCTCATTTCTGCTACTGTTCAGTGGCTCTGGCAGCACCTCCACCACGAGCAAGGCTCCTGTAACAGCTCCAAATCGCCTTCAGGAGCTGCTTTGCCAAGCTAAAAGGCAGCAATCAGAAATCCATCACTGCTCTCTGCCTTTCCCAGGCCTGGCCAAGACACTTTAAAGGGGAGAGGGCAGAAAAAATGGCTCGACCCCACCTTAGCTCTTCCTAAGGAGCACCTTCCTGATGCCATCAGCACCTTTAATCATCCTCTTTAATCTGAGGGAGAATCCAGCAAGGGTTTTGGGATGGGAGTGCTGTGCCTGCAGTGCTTTTCCAGCAGCACCCATTAATCACACAGGGGTTTTAGCAAGGGAAATCCTCACTGGGGTAATGTTGCAGGGAGGTGAGGTGCTCGTTGATGTTATTAATATATTGATTATATTAGTTATATATATATTATATTATATTGAATTGTATTGTATTGTATTGTATTATATTATATTATATTAATATATTGACCTTTTGGCTGTGATGGGTCACACAGATTAACTTTGCACAGGACACTGAAGTGTTTGTCCTGAATTCATTTTTGGTGTAACACAGGCATCACCTCTCTGCTTGGAAAGTGTGCCTTAAAAATACAAACAAGCAAATAAAGAGACAAAATTCTGTATGGGAATGGCTCAGAAGGTGCTGAGTACTCCAAACACCCTCCCCATGCACTGATATTTTTAATATCTATGAGAGCCAGGCAATAACTGAGGTTGGAAGGGGCAGCTGAGGTTGAATGATCCACCCAGAGCAAGAGCTGCAAGATTTTATTCCCACATTATAAAAGTGCACGATTTGTCTGTGGGTTAATCTGAAATGGGGCCCAGAATGGCTCAGGCCAGGACAATCCTGAGATTCAGCACTGAAAAAAAGCTCCTTTCTCAGGGGAATCAGGGCAGTTCTCCACTTTTGTCCATCTTCATCTGAATTTCAACCCAATTTCGGCAGCCTTTCCTCATACTTTGACTAAACCCCAGGATTCATGATTCTGGAAATTTCTGCATCTGTTTCCCTTCCCCTTTATTTTCCTCTTTCATCCTCTTCTCCAGAATATTCCATAAAAGACCTCCTGCCTCTGACAATGAGGGTGGAGCTTGTTCACACAGATATTTAATGTTTATTTTTACACAAATGACCCTCAGATCCACCTCCCTGCTCCAATTTGTCTCCTTTCATTCAGCCTTGCCTCCCTCTCTCTCTCTCTTTTGACACCTTTTCCTGCAAATTCTAATTTAAAGTGACCAAAATTGGAGTCTTGCTCTTTCCTCTTAAGCATCCTTCCTTCCCAAATTTGCTGTCAGCCCTGTCAATACTCTCATTTTCCTGTCATCCAGGGCTATAAATGAGTTGGTCACAGGTGATGACAACCCATCTTCAATATTTTAGCCAATTAACACTGACTTGGCTGTCAGAGATATGAAGATAACGAGTATCTGTGCTATTATTTGTAAATGTAGCCACCAAACTTTGATTTTTATCAGTAAAACATGTTATGGCAATAGAAACTTCTGCCTGGGTGTGCTGATTCTGAAAATCTGGAAATAAATCCTGTTACCCTCCTCCCGCACACAGCTCCCACATTCCTGGTTATTAATTCAGGGGTAAAGAGCAGAAATCTTGTGAAAATTCCAATTTAAGTTTATTTAGATTAAACCACAAGATTTTCTCTAAATTTTCTGGGGAAAAAATACCAGATAAGTATTGCAGGAAATATTACAAATATTAGCAAAATGTGCTTTTTTAAAGTCCCTAATTAGAAGAGGATGCTTATGGATGGTTTGTAAAGTGAAACATGAAAGTTTATACATTAAGTTTGGACTTTAAGGAAAGCACTGCATTCCCAAATCCCAGGTGCATCCCTCTCCTGCTTTCCCAGCCCCAGGAAAGTGTGACAGAGGAAATAAACCCCACATTGTGTTATGGCTGAGAATAAAACTGCAAATTTACACACACCCCCAGTAACAGAGACTCAATCCATGTACTTCCAAATATCAAATTCATGGGAATTCTGTCCCCCATGGCCTGCCTGGTTTGCTGGGAGCAGCATCAGGAGCTCATGGACAGCTCAGCCTCACATCCCTGGCTGGAGCATCTGTTCCTGCTCCTCAGGAGCCCAGCAGGAGCCTTGTTCTTCCCTGCTCCCTGCCCAGGTGCTGTTGTCAGGCACAGGCAGGGAAAAGGAAAGCTCATAAATCAGCCAAGAGCAGGAGAAGGGATATCAGACAGTGTGAGACCAAAACATGGCTCTTCCCATCATTGGAAAGGACACTCCAGGAGATTCCTGCTTATTAGTGCAGGGCAAAGAGCAGAAATTCCTGGGAAAACTCCCATTTCAATAGATTTCCTTGTAAATCACAGCTACTGTCAGATCTCCAAGGTTTTCTGCTTCCTTTCCTGCTTGCTACAACAGATTTTTAAAGCTGATAATTCCTGACTTGGCCTGCCAGGCTCTGTCACAGGGAGGGGCTCCTGGGCTCCTGCTGCACCTCTCTCATCCCTTCAGGCTGTGGATGCTTTCAGGATCCCCCAAAGGCCTCTCCACTCTGCCAGGAAATAAGTGAGCATCTCTTCTCTCTTTTTTTTGCTCTTTTTTACACCTTTCATTTTAATGTCATTCCTGGAACGAGGGGAGGCATTGTCTGGAAAAAAAAGCATCCACTGCTGCCTGCCAGGTCTTGAGGAGCATCAGCTAAGGCTGGGCTTTGGTTTAAAGAGTGTTCAAAGCTCATGAGGACCATGAAATCACTGCTGGCAGCTTTGCAGAGGTTGTTTCAGTCCTGCAAAGATATTTAACATAGATGGGGCAATTAAAAGTTCTGAGCTGGCCGATTTTATTGAATGCAAATGCCTCAAAAAGTCTGGGTGAGCCTGGGTGCTGGCAGGAAAAGAAAGGAGCTCTTCCCAGGAATCACAGCTGGAAATCAGGAACAGAGCTGTGCAATCCTTTGCAGTCAGGCTGATTTGGGATCCCAGCCATGCTGGCAGCACAGAGGAAAGGAAAGTTTGTCACATTCTTTGCAAAAAACAGAGAGCATACCCTGGCACTGTCACGGGGTGCTCCTTTGGTGGCAGAGGCTTGAGTCTCTCCCTGTGATCTCCTGGGATCCCCACTGCAGAGTTTCAGGTGTTCACAGCTCAAACATCTCCCTGAGTGCCACATCCAGGGGTGTTCTGAACCCTTCCAGGGGTGGTGAAGCCTTGAGTTATGTGAGAATGCTCAGGCAGTGGCTTCTTGTTTAAAAACAACAACAAAAACAACAACAACTATTGTTATTTTTTTTTAAACAGTATTAGTGATATTGATATTATTGCTATAATAATGATAATAGAAATTACAAGGAGAAGGAGGAAGAGTAACAAAATCCAAGAGGAACAATTGTGTTGATGCCCAACACAATCTCTCAGCACTCACTGAGCAGCCCCCAGCCCGTCTCCCCCCAGTTTACACCTTGGGCACGATGCTCTGTGCTGTGGGCCATCCCTTTTAGGCAGTGTGTGCCAGTGGAAGGCCTGTCAGTCATTTTTCCATGAATCCAAAGCTGGCATCGACCATAAATCCTGTGGGATCAGCTGAGGGAACATCCTGGGAAGCACTGACAGGTCTCTCATCACCCCACACCCCACAGCCCAAATCAAAGAAACCCTTGGACTTTGGGGCTGCTGCTGGTGGCTGCTGTGCCCTGGAGTGGCTGGGAGGCCCCAGAGCCTATAAATACACTCTTGCAGTTTATTCCATATCAGAGCACTTTGATTTACTCAGGAAATAAAGCATCTCTCCTCCTGCTCCATTCAAATGTTATATACAGATTTAATCACAAGCCCCGTGATACCTCACATTACTCACAAAGCTGAGCTTTTGTACTTCTCACAGTCCTTCCCTTTGCCTGGTTTGGTTTGTTTTTTGTTTTTGTTTTTGTTTTTCTTTAAGTACTCATAAGATTAAACTAAAAAAAAAAATCTAAAAACAAACCCCAAACTTAAAAAAAAAAAAAAAAAAAAAAAAAAGGCAGCAGCCAAATACAGGACTGCAAAAGACATTTTTCTTTAAAGAATCTCATTTTTTAGACATGATTTGGGGGACTCACCTCGATTCCTGAGTGCTCATGCATTATGAGACACTCTCTGTCATTGGCATAGAGAACATTCTAATAAAGGACTGAATAGCACGAGTGACTCAACAATGCAGTGACAAAAAGGTGCAGTGCCTGCTGGGGGGAAAATGGGCAAAACAGGCAGGAAGGGAACACAAGCAAGACCTGGATTCAATTTAGGAGAAGAATGGGGTCCCCTGGAAGCAATGAAAGTTTAGGGAAAGGAGCAGAGAAAAGAGGGGAGGAAAGGAGAAAGTTGAAACAAAGATTTGAAAGGGTCACAGCTTTTTAAAGATACAGATCTGGAGCATCACAGCATTGTCAGGGTTGAACTTTGGAACTTGCTGAGGTTCCAGAGGAACAATTCCCTTCCCTGGGCTCACTCCCTCTCCTCCTCTCCACTGAGTACTCCCCAAATGGAGCTGATCAGAGCCCAGACTGTGATTCAGCTGCAGGAGTTCTCTGGGAGAGCCCTGTGGAGCTGGTGGGAGGCAGCAGAAGGAAAAGCAGGTGCAGCAGCTGAGCTCCAGCCTGCTCAGCCCTGGCTGCTCCAGCAGCTGCAGAAACAGGGCAGGCTGGGCTGCAACTCCTGCACACACACAGAGTTTGTGCACTCACACAGTTTGTGCACACACACAGTTAGTGCACACACACACAGTTTGTGCACTCACACAGTTTGTGCACACACACAGTTAGTGCACACACACACAGTTTGTGCACTCACACAGTTTGTGCACACACACACAGTTTGTGCACTCACACACACACACACACACACAAAGTTTGTGCATTCACACACACACATTTTGTGTACACACACACAGTTTGTGCACATACACACAGTTTGTGCACACACACAGTTTGCACACACAGTTTGTGCACACACACAGTTTGTGCACACACACACAGTTTGTGCACACACACACAGTTTGTGCACAGTACCACACACAGTTTGTGCACACACACACACACAGTTTGTGCTCTCACACACAGTTTGTGCACACACACTCACAGTTTGTGCACACACACACACAGTTTGTGCACACACACACACAGTTTGTGCACACACACACACACAGTTTGTGCACTCACACACACACACAGTTTGTGCACTCACACACACACACACACACACAAAGTTTGTGCATTCACACACACACATTTTGTGTACACACACACAGTTTGTGCACATACACACAGTTTGTGCACACACACAGTTTGCACACACAGTTTGTGCACACACACAGTTTGTGCACACACACACAGTTTGTGCACACACACACAGTTTGTGCACACACACACACACAGTTTGTGCACACACACACACACACAGTTTGTGCACACACACACACACAGTTTGTGCACTCACACACACACACAGTTTGTGCACTCACACACACACACACACACACAAAGTTTGTGCATTCACACACACACATTTTGTGTACACACACACAGTTTGTGCACATACACACAGTTTGTGCACACACACAGTTTGCACACACAGTTTGTGCACACACACAGTTTGTGCACACACACACAGTTTGTGCACACACACACAGTTTGTGCACACACACACACACAGTTTGTGCACACACACACACACACAGTTTGTGCACACACACACACACAGTTTGTGCACTCACACACACACACAGTTTGTGCACTCACACACACACACACACACACAAAGTTTGTGCATTCACACACACACATTTTGTGTACACACACACAGTTTGTGCACATACACACAGTTTGTGCACACACACAGTTTGCACACACAGTTTGTGCACACACACAGTTTGTGCACACACACACAGTTTGTGCACACACACACAGTTTGTGCACTGACATCTCCTGAGAGCCCAGGGGATCCTGGATGCACAAGGCACAGGCCCAGGAAAAGTTTTTCTGTGCCTTTGTGAAGGTGTTGGCAGAGTGAAGAGACTGAGGGAGGATGTTGAGGAATGCCTCAGCTGTTTTCTGCTGTATTTTCTGGAATCACAGAATCCCAGACCGGGTGGGGCTGGAAGAGACCTTAAAGTTCCAGGCTGTCCCAGGCTGCTCCAAGCCTGTCCAGCCCAGCCTTGGGCACTGCCAGGGATCCAGGGGCAGCCACAGCTGCTCTGAGCACCCTGTGCCAGGGCCTGCCCACCCTGCCAGGGAGGAATTCCTGCCCAAAATCCCATCCATCCATCCATCCCTGCCCTCTGGCAGTGGGAGCCATTCCCTCTTTCTATGGCACTGCAGGCTCTTGCCAATCGATTGAGGTGTCCTCAGCTCTCCCGTGCTGACCTGGAGATGAGCTTTGGTGCAAGGCCACAATCACCCTGTGAAAAATGAACATTAAATTATTGCAGCACTCCTCAGCAAAGGCACTGCAGGAAATTTTAAAAAAATACACTTTTGGCAACAAATATGCCCAAAAATCCCCCTGTAGGAAAGACACCAAACTTGTGCTGGGATGGTTTAAATCCCTTCCCTGGCTTCCCTGGAACCATGGCCAGATCCCACCACCCTTGGAGCAGAACAGAGGGAGAAGCCTCAGTGGAAGCCCATGGGCTGGCCAAGGTGCCTGGTTAGAAGATGGCCACGCCACAGAGCCAGGTTCAAGGTATGAAAAAGAGGCAAAGCTTTCAAACTTTGCTCATAGAAATTCTTCAAGTGGCGTTTAATACAGCTCCTTTTGTTTGTTTTGACAATGGATCTTATCTTTTGGTAAGGGCTGTGTTCAGGACTATTATTACCCTCCATAAAAGCCTCATAGTCTTTCTTTGCACTTGTTCAGCACACCAGAGTGGCACAGCAAATTTAATCGAAGAACTCAGCTCCAGGGAGAGCCTTTGGAGACTCTCCCCTTTTTCATCATGCCGTTATCTCCCTTTCCTTGTGTCGGGGATGCATAAAAATCACAAAAAAAAAGAGTCATTCTGAGTACATTCTCCCTGATAATTATTGTCAGGCTCCGAGATAAGCACCCTACGTGATGTAATGTGTGTTAGAGCCGGCTCTCTGAATGCAAATCCTGCAACACTTCCAGGCACAAACAATGGGTGCCCTAAACACCAGGGCCTGGTATTTTGCCACAGACAAGAGAGAGCTTTGATTTTTTGTGTTTTGATAAGGAGCAATCTGGGTGCCTTTATCTCAGCTGTTATATTTAAAGATGACATTCTAGCCTTGCAGCCTCGCCTATTGTCTTGACCCTGATTATCTCCAAAATGTTGTTGTTTAGTCAAACTCTTTAATGAAAGGCCTGCTCCCAATTTAAGGAAAATTATTTAAATGCAGAGTGTCCTATACACGGCGGTTTCCAAAAGAACAAGGCGGTTAATCAAAAGTTAATTGTATAATTCTCATGCAGATTAGGGCCTCTTGCAAATGAATCCCAGGTTGTGATTATTAAAAAAAGGGAAAGTGCTGGAGTAATGCACAAGGGTCTTCAGTCTGGTAAACAATCAGCTAAGGTTTAATTTGTGGTAAACAAAGTGCTGATACACCAGGGGTCTCCAAAGGAGACAAAAAGGTGAAAATAAATTAAAAAACAACATACAGATATGATCTTTTTGTTTTTAGGCATCTTTCAAAAACACAGGCTAAATGAACAAAAAAGTAATCCATTAATATTTACTGGCAGCATCCTGGCAATATGCAAATGAGAGCAGTCCCATAATTACCCTGCAGCCCTTGGACAGGGATCCTGCTCTTGCAATGTCACTGCCACCACCTCCAATCACCACCTCTGTGCTGCTCCCATGGAAAATAAATGGCTCTAATGAACACTTTGATTAATCACAAACTGCTGCTCCCTGTGCCAGCAGACAACCTTGGCAGAAAAGGGCAGCAGTGGTAGGGTCAAAGCTTATCTGTGTGCTTTGGAGTTATCTGAGGGAAGGAATAAACCAGGAATGGTGTTCCTGTGCCAAAAAATAGTCATGGCTCAGCTGAAAATAAAAATAAATAAAGAGGAGGTGGAGTTCCTATGGAATTCAGGCTTAAAAACCAGCTCCAGGATTTTAATCAACAGCCTCAAAAATTGAGTTTTCTTATCTGGATAACAACCCAAGGGGAAAAATACTAGTGTTCTGAAACTTTCAAAGGGAGTTTCTGACCCAAATTGTGGCCAGGATGGAAGATTAGCAGGGTTAAAGGCAACTCTGGGGAGAGAGCTGGACCCTTCAAACTGGGACCCAAGGTGAGAGCCCTGGACTGTCCTGGGATGTGAGTGGGACAACTCAGAGCTGGTGAAAGCTGTGGTTCCAGTCAATATTTAAAGCCTTATCTATAGAAATGGTGAAAATGACCCTGACTGGGTTATTTTCTTTAGCTGTAGCAGAAGGGAGCACAGGCAGTGGAAGGTCACTGTGACTGCAGAGCTCCCTGCTCCATGTGGGATACAGGACTGGAAATTCCTGTCTGCCTGCCCAGGAAAAAAACTATTATCAGCTTCTTTATTTCCTGATGAAAACATGCTTGGTCATGGATGAAACAAACCAAAAAAAACTCTTCAGAGCAAAATCTCCTGAGCTGCATCCTGGGATGTAGGTGCTTGATACTCACCTTCCTGCTTTTCTCCTTCCAAATGGAATCAGAGCCGTAATTTTCTTCTGCCATGAAAAGATTCCTCCTTTAAATTTAAATTAAGAACAGGATCTTCAACCAGCTATGGGTGATTGAAGGAAAACTTCAGAGCTGGCCATGCTTGGGCAGGCAGAGCAGGGTGAGATGGGATTTTGGGCAGGAATTGTTCCTTGGAAGGGTGGAGAGGGGCTGGGATGGAATTCCCAGAGCAGCTGTGGCTGCCCCTGGATCCCTGGCAGTGCCCAAGGCCAGGTTGGACATTGGGAACAGCCTGGGACAGTGGGAGGTGTCCCTGCCATGGCAGGGGTGGCACTGGGTGGGATTTGGGGTTCCTTCCCACCCAAACCATCCCAGGGTTCTAGGGTTCCATAATTACACACAGAAATGTGTGCATTAAACCAAAATAATAATTCAGGCTGCTCTACACAAAGCAGATTTTCAGGGAGAACCAAGTGGCCACTGTCAGATCCACAATGAGGACTTTGGCAAAAGTGGCCCAAGCTGTCCTGGAGTTTGGCTCAGTGCCTGAAGGGATGAAATGAAATGTGGGAGAAAGGATGGAAACAGGGACCAGCTGCAGGTTTCTGTCATTCACAAACTCCAGTTTCAAAAAGAAATGAACAGAAAACACCCCTAAATACTCTGAAATTGAATAAGTTGTAGTAATCTGCCACTTCCTAGGATTTAACAGTAACTGTTGTGATATTTTAAAGGAATTATTTATGTAAAAGATGACCACCAAAGCATCCAGGCCTCAACAGTGTGAGCCATCACCTGGAGGTGAAGGGAATGCTATTTGACATTAATTAGGAATTAAGGGTCATTAAAGACACTCAAGTTTATTTGCCATTAATTGAAAAAAATTCTTGAGAATGAGCAAATTTGTCTCTAAAGGGTGGTGGAATTGTTCATTTTCACTTTATTATCATTCTCACTTAGAACATTCTGTTTCAAAGGAAAAAAAAAAGGAATGAAAATGTTGCCTTAGAAATAAAAATTTAGGAGCTATTTATTATTATTATTATTAATAATAATAATAATAATAATTACTATTGCTGTTATTATTCTTTACAGGGCTTTGCTCTATGTTTCCAAGAGCAGCAACAAGAGAATTTCCCTTCAAAAACTGAAAACCTGGAGTGCTGAGAGCAGCTCCTGGGGCAGCAGCAGCAGCCCTGGGCTCATGCCATGGGGGGAGTTTTAAAGGATCAGGGAATATCCCCCCCATTTCTCCACCATTCATTGCTTCAGAACAGGCCCAGGGTTTGGAATTATTGTTTAAAAGGAACAGAGAGGAATAATAATTCCTTTTAACACAGGAAGCCCAGAACAGCAGAGCCCTTTCAGCTACACTGCCCAGGCAACGTTGACTTTTCCCACCTTTTCCCACCTTTTCCCACCTTTTCCCACCTTTTCCCACCTTTTCCCACCTTTTCCCACCTTTTCCCACCTTTCAACCAGCCCACAGCAGATCCTGGATAAATCTTACATCAGAGGCAGACTTTGGGAACCAAATTGTGCAGTAATATGCATTTTCGATCAAAACACTGGGGAGACTTTAAAAATTCACTGCACATAAATAAAATATTTGATGGCTCCGATTCCTATTTTCCAAACCCTCACAGACACTTCATACTAATATTGACATTAAACTTCAATGTTGATGCAGGGATGAGAAAACAGAGCTGCTGTAAAGAGTTGAACAGGATGCAGGAGGAAGTTTTGATAAAAAATAAGGGTTTTCCAAGAGGTTCTTGGGATTATTTTTGCTGTTGGGAGATGCAAATAGGCCCAGGAGGCTGTTCCACACCTGAGCAGGACACTGGGCCTGCTGGTGGGCTTCCTTTATCATGGAATCATGGAATGGTTTGGGTTAAAGGGATCTTAAAGATCACCCCTGCCATGGCAGGGACCCCTCCCACTGTCCCAGGCTGTCCTCAATGTCCAAGCTGGCCTTGGGCACTGCCAGGGATCCAGGGGCAGCCACAGCTGCTCTGGGAATTCCAGCCCAGCCCCTCCCCACCCTCCCAGGGAACAATTCCCACCCAAAATCCCATCCAAATCTCCCCACTGTCAGCTTAAAGCCATTCCCTGTGTCCTGTCCCTCCAGCCCTTGTCCCCAGTCCCTCTCCAGCTCTCCTGGAGCCCCTTTAGGCACTGGAAGTATCTCTGGGATTTCCCTGGATCCTTCTCCATCTCTCCCAGCCTGGCTCCAGAGCAGAGATGTCCCAGCCCTGGAGCAGCTCTGTGGCCTCTCCTCAGGTTTTCTCCAGCAGTTCCACATCCCATTTTGTGTCCCAGCCTGTCCCTCTGAGCACCCTCATGAGCTTTTATAGCCCAGAACAGCCTGGGAGAGCCTTCATGGGCCCAAAGAAACAAAAAGCCTCCTCTGGAGAACAACCTCAGGAAATATTTGCAAAAGCCCCCCAGGACAGGGAAGGTTCCCACCTTGCAGAGTCCTTGTGCTGCTCTGCTGCTTCCCAGCTCCAGGTGAGACTGGAGAATTCTCCAAGGGTTCCCTGGGCACAGCCTGGAGCTCAGAGCCAGCCCTGGGAGCATGGAATGTTGTCATCCATGGGGATCCATCCTCACTCCTCAGTGAACTGAGAAACCTCCTGGAAGCCACAATTCTCCATAAAACACATCATGTGCCTGCTCAACACAAGTAAAAACACATGGCATGGCAAGAGCATGAGGAATTTTGAAGTTTCTTTGGAAAAAAAATGCAACTGAAGAGCATGGTTATTTCAATTTAAGTCAAGGTCTATTTTTGCTGTGGAGGAAAAAGCAAATCATCAGAGCCAACGTCAAAAATAGCATCTAATCTGTGTTAAAAACAGTAAAAATTGCAAATAATTAGAGCTGGGTTGCCCAGGAATCGTTAGAGAAATCAATATCCAGCACCAGTGAAGTGTCTGCAAAATACCAGATGGTCACTAGTAAAATCCAGAACATGAGAACTCAAATACTGCCTGTAAAGGGGAAAAAAAGAGATGAATTTGGATTTTCCTTGGGGGAAGACAAAACTGATCAAAATTAAATTGGGCAATTTTGTGATGAGCTTGTTTTGCTAATCAATATCTGAGCAGAAGGGCTGGGCTGTGGGGAGGGCATGTGCCCTGGCTGGCAGGGATCCCAGTGGGAATGGCCAAGGCTCTGCTCCTGGAAATCACATGGCAAGGGCTCCTCCTGCCTTCCCATGGCTGCAGAGACACAGAGCTGGGCTAAAGAGATGGAATTGGAGGCATGGATTCCCCAAAATTTGAGAGGGATGGAGGGAAGGATGGAGGGAAGGATGGAGGGAAGGATGGAGGGAAGGATGGAGGGAAGGATGGAGGGGAAGAGAAGGAAGGGAAGAGAAGGAAGGGAAGGAATCACAGTCACAGAATCACAATATCCCTGAGGTTGGAAAACCCTCCAGGACCATTGAGTGGAAGCTGTGCTCCATCCCCACCTTGTCCCAGATCCCTGAGTGCCACCTCCAGGAATTCCTTGGACACTCCAGGGGTGGTGACTCCAAACCTCCCTGGGCAGTTCCACAGCCCCACTTTGAGCAGCTTTTGGGTTCAGTCCAGTGATACAAAACTATGGAGAAATAAACACATTTTAAAAATATTAACTCAGGATCTTCCTCAGATTTTAAATTTCTAAACCCTCCAGTTTTAGTTATTCCAAGTGAAGCTCAGGAACTTTGTTCCCCAATTAACCTTGGAGAATAAATTAAATTGGAGAACTCTTCCTCCTTCTGCTGACAACTCATTGTTCATACGATGCTGGTTGGTATCCTACAACATCTCCCAGAAGAGTTGTGTTTTACCAGGCATACAAAGTGGGGATTTGGCTTTTTTTTCCAGCCTTTCTGATGGTTATGGAAGTGTGTCCATGTGGCCTCTGCTTCTATCTAATTAAATCTCCATTAAATAAGTGATTGCACCCACTATAAATGACAGAGTGCATCCCCCTGGATATTTAGTAATCCACAGCAACTGCTGTGACTGTCACAGGCTTTTTTAAAATGGACTTTTGAAGGAAAGCGAAGGCATTTGGTGTGGCTCAGTCATTAGAGACTTGTTTCTTTGGAGCCCATGGAATTGGGAGATGGAAACAAAGGTGAGACCTGGAGCCCTGAGTTTGGACAGGGCAGTGAGGAGCTCCTGGGAGCTGGGGCTGTGGGAAGTGGCCAAAAGGAAGCTCAGAGGCCATGGCAAAATTAGAAACCACAGCTCTGGCCTTGACAGGTATTTTAGGGGAATTTTAAAATTTAAATTTTATTGAAAGGTACTGAAGTTTAAATTGTAGGGGAATTTTAGAACAGAAGCAGATTTTTGGCTCTGTGAATAGGAGATCACATACAAACAGCATCAGTTTGGCAGGAATTTTTGGTTGGTTTGATTTTTACCTGGACATCACTCTGATATTTCAGCTAAGGAATAACTGCCTTACCTGGAAATTCAGAGCTGGACAGAGGAAGAAATGCCAGGCACACTCCCAGTATGAATTGGGCTGACCTAGGAAGAAGTGAGATAATTTTCATGTTTTTATATTTGTGTCAGGTTTTAAGGCACTGAGGTCACTGACTGCACATTCCCCTACTCTTGGCTTCAGTGCAGAAAAGATGCAGAGGCATTAATTAAGTAATTTATCCTCTTGCATGAACCAGTCACAGAAACAGTCCATGGCTGCATTTGTGAATGTCAGGACTGTAGAAAACCAGGTTAGACAGCAAATATAAACTGAAATTACAAAGCATAAGGATAAATATCTTGAAGAGGAGCCTGGTTTGGGCTGTACTTTATCTCTCCCATCTATTGCACACCAGATCAGAATTTCTGCTGTTGCAACAAAACTTGAAATACTTTAAAGCTGATAGTAAATGAATGTGGCTGTGCTGCTTCAACACAGCCCAACAACCTACAGAGGGGTCATGTTTCATCTTTAATTCATTTAAAATCAAGCAGCTGCATGACATCACTCTGACATTCCCTAAGATAGAGGCAACCAGCTGATGTCACACACATTCCAAGGAAATATGTCAAAATATATTAGCTCATATTTTTATCTGGACAGCTATCAAATGAAGTCAACAGAAAACAAGCTCTGCTGAAAGCAAACATTTCCATTTTCACAGTCTCAAAAGGGACAGAACAAATTATTTATAACACTGCAGTTTTTTTACACACCAGCAAAGACCTTTCTCTTCAGACTTCAGGAAAAAAGAAAACAAGGAGAGCATTAAGAACCAGCTTATTTTCAAGCCTGCACTAATTCCAGTTCCATAGGTGCCCAAAGCAGCACTCCCAGCAGGCTGTGATTTATAATTCAGCCTGGAAATGGGCTAAGCACCACTTGTCTGAGTGTGTAAATTGTGAGAGCCTGGGAAAAAAAAAAACAACAGATCCCTTTTTTTTTTTATTTTTGGTGGTTGCCTTCCCAGAGCCAGCCACTGTTTCCATCCCTCTTTTCCCATTCCCACTGGGAATCACCCACAGGAATACTGGCACATCTGAGATTTGCATTTCACCAAGAGGCAGAAGCAGTGCCTTAGGAGAGACTGAGGGAGAAGTGTTTGCTGCTCTGTCACACAGCTGAGCAAAGCTGGAAATAACAAATTTCACCTTTTTTATACTACTGACACATTTATCTCTGCTGGGGCATCCCTGAATCCCTCCTTGGTCACTCTGGGATCTGATCAGCAGCACCTGAATTAAGCTCTGAATTGCAGAAGCACCATTTGCTCCCAGGAATTTGGGTTGTTGGGAATTCCTCTTGGAAACTTCCTTTTCTTACCTGAAATGGAACATTATTTTTATCCTTATTATTTTTAAACCCAAATGGAATATTACTTTTATCCTCAAACTTTCCAAGAAAGCCACTGACCTGAACTGTGGCCAGGACGGAAGATTCTGAGGACTGAAATCAACTCCCTTGTGATCCTGTAAAAGCTCCTATAGCAAAAATTCCTGTCTGGATTTGGGGGGAAAAAAGGTTAAAAAAAGGTTGAAGTGTTTGTTGGGGCTGCCCCAATAAATCTTTTAGGATTTGATGCACTTTGTGGGCAAAACCTTGGGTGGGACTGAGGAGTTGCACTGGGCTGCTGGAGATACAAATAAAATCTGAAAGGACAGATGAATTTATCAAACTTTTAAAGACACCAATCCAGCCTAAAATTCCTGTTTTAGGAACAGATTTCCTGATCTCTCACTTCCCCCAGAGTGAAAGGGTCCCGGTATAAATGAGATAATATTTAATAATATATATATATTATTATTAGACATATATAGTATTATATATTAATAAAATAATATGTATTCTATATTTAATATAAATATAAATAAAGATGTTGTTTTATACTATGTGTAAATAATATGTAATATTTAATAATATAATATATATTAAATAGTATTTAATAATATATCCTAACTGCAGGAGATTCCCACAAAAAAAAATTACATGAAGCAGAAGCTGAAATTCCATCTGGAAAGTGTCAGGAATGAAGATAAGAAGTGAAATCTTTGGGTGCTTGGTGCATCACAGGTATCTCAGGAGGTTCTTGAGACACCTGATGAAAAATAGAACAAAAAGGTGTCCCAGTCAAAGAAAGAATTACAGCAATTAATGGGAATTGCAGTGTACTGGATTTTCTATCATTTCTCACCCACTTTGCACACTCCACAAAAGGGGAAACACTGGGAAAGGAGCTCAGACAGGAGGAGGCAGTCACACCCCTGATAATGGGAATTACAGCTTCAGAGAGGAAGAAAAATGGCAAAAGCAGCTTCTGTTCCAAGAAGGAATTGAAAATTTCCATTTCTATTTCCAAGCTGCAATTAAAAAGTCAGGATGACCAAAGCATTCTCTCAGAGATGTACATTTATATATAATTTTGGTGATTTCTCCATAATCCTCCACTACAAAATCTGCTTAGATGTGATACTTAGGAACAGAAATCAGGTTGTTGTATCTAATTATAAAGATAAAACCTTTGCTCAACACCTTATCTCTCATTTTGAATAATGCAAAGACTTTTAAAGTCTAATTCTCATTTTTCTTTTTATTGAACATGCTCTTTAAAACACAAGCCAAACCAGCTTTTACAAATTTACACTTGGTACAGACACTCATAGACAACAACTCTGCTTAAATGTTTACAGAAATGGAGCTTGCAGATAAAGTAAATGGATCAAAAATTCAGATCTGGCCACAGAAAGTGCCACAGTTCATTTTTTGGTTTTGAGCAGGGACCAAGTGCAGCCCTTTGTGTCACCAGGGATTTTTGGCAGCCTTTAACCTGAGGAGCCACTCGAACAATTTACATTAAACTTGTCACTAGCAAACTCCTAAACTATCAAACTTTATCATTTTTGATAAAATATAATAACTCCCCATGCACAACAGCCACTTTCAATTCTCTGACTTGACCATCTAATTTTTTTTTGTTGGTTTTGTTGAATGAGTTTACAACAGTGACATTATTCAGTGGTGGTGGTGCTGGAGGATTGATCCTGCCTGGTGCCACCAAAGCCACTCCATCATTCCCCTCCTCAGCTGAGGGGAGAGAAAATAAACCCAAAATCTCCAGGGTCAAGATAAGGACAGGGAGAGATCCCTCACCCCTCACCCTCAAGGGCAAAACAGCTCCAACCTGGGGAGATTAATTTAATTTATCACCAATCCAATCAGAGCAGGATAATGAGAAAATACAAACCAAATGTTAAAGGTTTCCCCTCCCACCCTTCTCTCCCCCTGCCCATTCCCAGAGGCCCAGTGGGATGGGGCTGTGGTCCCTTCATCATCCTCACACCCTGCCCCAGCCTGGGTCCCCTCCCATGGGTGCTGGGGACTCCCAGCTCTGGCAGCTGGAGCAGCTCCTGGCCCTCCTTCCTGAGGAACACAGACTGGGAATGTCCTGGAGATCCAGAAACCAGCCAGGAACACAGACTGGGAATGTCCTGGAGATCCAGAAACCCTCCTGAGGAACACAGACTGGGAATGTCCTGGAGATCCAGAAACCCCCCAGGAACACAGACTGGGAATGTCCTGGAGATCCAGCACTGGGGATCTGCTGGGGAATTGGATGTTTCAAACCCACATCCTGGCAGCAAAGTGGTAAACTTTTTTTTTTGCCACTTTTTTTTTTTTTTTTCCTGCTGGCTGTGGTGTCTCAGGGAAAACAGCCAAGGATGTGCAGGGAATTTTTCTGGAATATTTCCTGCACAACCCCACTTCCCAAACTTACAGAGAACTTGTGCATTTCCAGTTGTGCCTTCTGACACTCACAGCTGGCAGGAAACCTTTTATTCTTTTCTTCCAAGGACATTTTACCTGAAAGGAATGACAGGGAAAGGGGAAAAAAAGTTCATATTTTTGCAGGCTGATCCCAGTGAGACCAGGACTGGGGAGAACAGAAAGCAGCTGGGCTGGTTTAAATCTCGTTGGGTTTTATTCATGTGACAGTGCCTGGAATATCCAAGGGCTTCTTGGCCAAAAGGGAAAGGTGAGAGTGTCTAAGAAAAATCAGGTCCTGAAATTTTGTAAGAAGATCAAAATCCTAAAAATACTTCATTAACATTTAACTGTTTCTGTTATTATTCTGGTAGTTTTTCTGATGATAAATCCATTCAATGAAACAAACAAAAAAAAAAAATGTATCCATATAATTCATAGCAAATTCTTGAAATCCTTCCAATATACTATTTAAAAATATATTTATACCTGTGCACAGAACAGGTTTTTTTACCTGACAAGAGTAAATACTCCATAATTAATTGTATGTAATTATTGTAAGTCTCCTTCCTGTGCCATCCACATAAATCCCAGATTCAAGTACAGGCATTTTAAATAAGTGTTCCTTAAAAGTACAGGTGAAACCAGGCCACTAAATTTTCTTTTCAAGGTTTTCCACTGGGACAAAAATAAGACTTTTTTTTTTTTTTTTTTTACATTTTATTTACATTTTCAGGTATTTTCCCAGATCAATATTCACTTACCTGCTTTAACATGACTTTTTTTTCCATTCTGAAAAGGCATTGGTGCAAACCATTCAAAGCAAACCATGCCTGTGTAGAAAATTAAAATAAAAATAAAATAAAATACATTTTTTTAATTCTGGCCAACCAGTTAGAAACAAACTTTGCAGTGGGCAATGAGAGTGTGAAGCATCTTGGTTTTTTTCCAGCACAAACCTTTTCTCTGAACATTAAAACCCCTCATTATGTACAGGACCAGGAGTTTCCTCCAACACAAGGAATAAATGAGAACAGGAATGTTTTTCCTAATAAAATGCACCCCCTGATCAGGTATTTCCCACCTTTACAACCCAGCATCACCTCTATAAACAGCAATAAATTGATTTTTAGCCCTCAGCAATAACCTGCCTTGCTGCCAGAATTCCATGACAGATTGGATTATGCACACTTCGAGCAGGGACTATTCAAAAACAACCTTTTATTTTATTTTTAATTTTTTTTTTTGCCTTCTCCAGTTTCTCCTGCTGATTGTCACAGCTGAGGAATTACCCAGACCTGGGCAGGCTCTTCCATGCTGTTTTGCCAGCCCTGCCCTCCTGCATCCCTGCAATTCCAGCCTTTGCCCTCTCCTGAGCAGCCCTGCTAAATTGGGTAGTGCTTTTGGAAGTGAACAAATTGGGACTAGAAAAAGACCCCAAGCTCATTTTCAATTTTGTTCTGAGCTCCTGTTTGAGCTGGAGTAGTTAGGAAAGCAATAAATAGGCCAGGGCCATGGGGGAACAGCTCTTGATGTACATTTGGGTCAGGGGCTACCATTAGGATTTCTTCAGGAAGCCAGATGATATTCCATTAAAAAATAAAATAAAATAAAATAAAATAAATCCCAACCACAAAAAAAGTTTTGTGTGGAGAGATTTTGGTAAGTCATGGATGCAACAATCACAATTAGCACTGGAAAATAGAGCTGGATGAGATTTAAACCCAAGTTTATTTTACTTTGTCACTTGCACGTTGTAAATTTACCTCCCCAAATGTCTCAGCTTGCAATTTAAAAGAGGCATTCCACATGCTTATGGTTAATTACTATGCAAAGATATTAATTGAAGCAATCTGGGCACTTAAACTTATTTTTTAGTGAATTCTCCAGTTTAGCAATATTAGATGTATTAACTTTACATTAATATAAGTAATTTAAGTAATATAAATCTTATTAGGAATAAGTCAATAATAAAAAATAAAATTTTAGCCTTTATCATTTTTATATAGATCTTTAAACTGCAGTCAGTGTTTTATCACCCAAGTTTATGAGAGTTGCATAAATAAAGAAAATAGCAAATCTCTCTGTCCTTTTTTAGTTCTGTCTTGTCATTTAGGTGATGAACACAGAACAAGCAAACTGAATTTGGGGTTTTTAAATGGAGATTACTCATCATTTGGATTTTGATGGGCTTTTAATGAAGTTTGCTCTGCTTTTCTCATACATGGGCTGTAAATTTATATTAAAATGGGCAAGGCTTCAGAAAGAGGAGAGATTTGGATGGGATTTTGGGCAGGAATTGTTCCCTGGCAGGGTGGGCAGGCCCTGGCACAGGGTGCCCAGAGCAGCTGTGGCTGCCCCTGGATCCCTGGCAGTGCCCAAGGCCAGCTTGGACATTGGGGACAGCCTGGGACAGTGGGAGGTGTCCCTGCCATGGCACTGGGGGTGGATTTAGGTCCTTTCCAACCCAAACCTGGGATTCTTACAGGAATTTTCCTGTCCTTGTTCTGGAAGCTGCCCAGGTTTACCTGCAAACATTCCCTGGCATCAGGGCACATTGGGAAGTGTTCAGCCCATGGGGCACCAGATTTGATCTCAAAGAAATTTCTTTGCTAAATTTTAATGAAAAACATTCTTTAAAAAAAATCTCCTTGGTGCCATCAGCTGCAATTCCTGGAGCATCCAGAGCAAGACTCAAAGGTCCTCTTTAGCTGACTAACCAAGGGCTGTTCAATAACAGAACATTCCATGGGTTGGACCAAAGGCCAGGAGTGGTGGTTTGTCCACCAAAGCTGCTCCATCACTCCCTGAAGTGGGCAGAGGGACAGAGGGAAGGGACAGACAGAGCTGACAGCCATGGCCAGCTGCTCAGAGAGCCCAGCTCATGCAGGTTTTAATTTTTTAGTTCTGTACCCTTTGTCCCTTCTCCTCAGGGATTGCAGTCCTGCCCTGCTCCATCAGTCAGCTCTCCAGGAATCCCCCCAAAGTGAGTCCTCACATTTATTGCTGCAGGTAGATTACATCTTTTTTATTATTATTTGAAGGTTTCCTCAAAATATTGCCTCTTTTTTAAGGAATTTTAATGATCATTCATAATTAATGGAGCACCTTTCTGATCATCCCTGCCCTGCTTTTGAAACAACCAAAGGACAGGTTGATATACTTGGAAATAAATTAATGATTGATTTGGTTAATATAAACAACAACTGATTGTTGTTCATTTTGATTTTTTTCTTTCATTCCTCCACAGCTGGACACTGGTTTTTATCACTCTGGAGTGAAAGCAAATAACAAAATAATTCTCATGGAGTGAATCATTCAAAAAAAATGACAGAAAAATAAAAAACCCCATGAAATGTCTACCTTTGTTTTTATGAAATCAAAGGTACTTCTCTTGCAAGGCCTTCCTTTGAAAATGGAGGAAAAACTTGGAAGGGCCTGCCAATATCTGCTTTGATATTAATTAGGATTAATAGATGAGAATTGTATTAAATATTGTTTGCTGGTTAGAGCAGAAGCACTTTGGGAGATGACACCTTTGAATAATCAAGGATACAAGGGGAAAGATGAAGGGTTTTTAAGTAGTTCTACCCAGTTGTAATAATAAATGACCAAAAGTTTAGATAAAAGGAGAAATGGAGCCTTTGCTAATTGTTATTACAGTTGTTTTCTGTGGCTGAAGTCATATCAGAATTCCAATAAATTTGATTATTTCAGATGGATGGATCACTGCCCAGAGAGCCCACATGTAAATACTGCACTACTGGTTGCCCACTGTACCTCTTCATGAATTAAATCTCATTATTCCCCAAAATAATTTCTAGTAAAGGCTACTCAGCCAGCACAATATCCATTTATTTTGCATAGAATCGTTAAGGTTGGAAAAGACCTTAGAGGTCATCAAGTCCTACCATCAACACCTTGAAATAATTCCTGAAAAAAGACTGATTTACACTGAAAGAGACTTTTCTGTCTTCATTCCCTAAGGCAAACTTGTTTCCTCTCCCCTCCCTGCTTCTCACAAGGGAATTGGTCCTTGGAAAACATTAAAAAAAGGACTTAGAAAAAGGGTTTTACTTTCAGAGAAAGTTCTTAACTTGTACTCAAATGACTTTTCTTTATTCCTACCTCTCATCTGTCTCATCCCCCTGCTCTGTGCTCATGGACAGGTACAGAGAGTGAGGAAAAGGCAACAAAAACCCAACAAAAGTGGGGTTTGGGGGCTGGAAAGTCTCAGGGACACAGGGATGGGAGGCACAGGAGGGATGGACACTGGCAGATAAACAAAGCAACCCCAGGCATTGCTTTTCACCCAACAGCAGCATTTAACCCCGGGCTTGAAAAGGAGGATGCTCACAAATACAGGGAAGTCATGTATTCAATTTTGTTCAACTACTGGTGTGAAATTTTAATCAAAAAAAACCCCACAAACTAGAGAGCTCATTCAAAAAAGAAATTAGTGAAGAAGAAGAAAAAAAAAAAAAAAAAAAACCCTAAAAAAAAAAACTTTGGTCGTCTCTCATCAGTGAAAACTGATTTAGTTATGCAAATTACTGCTATGAATATTAAACCACTGATGAAAGGTTTTTAATGAAGGGATCTTTTGTTTTGGAAATGCAAGGGTATATGCTTTAATTTCTTGCTAATTTACTGTTCTTTGATAATGTTCACATTTTCCCCAAAGTGACTCCACTGATGGGTTTAATACTGTGAATAGAACTACAGGCCAACAATACTGGTTTTGACAAGCCTTCCCCTGTGTAACTATAGATCATGATTTGCAGCCCCTTATGCACAATTCTATTAGGGTGAATTTTGTCTACAGGGCTTTCCATGAAATGAATTCTCATTTTAATGTTAGCCTCCTGCAGTTTTTAATTTTTAATCTGTAATATGAAATTGCAAATTTTACAAACATCATTTGAAAAAGCCACTAGGACAGAACCGAATGCCAAAGTTTACATATTGCCTAATTAGACTGTTATGAGAAGCAGCTTATCAATGTCAAGCCAAAGATCATCAAAAAATCCAATTACTAATTTGAAAAACACATATATTTATAGGTTCATTTTGTTTAATTTGCATCCGATTAGCTTAATAATTGTTTAAAAATTGTATTAAGGTTAATAATTTGGCTTGGGTTAGCAACACACCTGGGCTGCCCAAGTGGGTACCTCACCAAAAAATAAAGCTCCACGGTGGTCTTTTCCAGCAGAAAGCACAGAGAGCTCATTACTCAAATGACAAGGCAATTTTAAATATGAAAAGTTATTAAATCTACTCACAGGCTGCTCTTTTTTCAGCTGTTACTGGTCAGGACCTCTCAGGGTGGGCTCTCCCCAAACTTTCCAGGATTCACCTCATTTTACAGTGCTGGATGCTGAGTCCTGTCTCACCAGCCAAGGTCTGCTCTGAGATCCTAACAGGGCATTTGGACTTTTCAAAGTTGGAATTGGAGGGGAGCAATGGTGGGCAAGGCAAAGGGGTTGTTTCTCCTTAGGGTCAGTTTTAGTGCCAGCTCAGCCTGGACATTTCTAATCACAGCAAGGGACAGGGCTGTGAAATTGGTCTTGTGGCTGGACTCAGAGGTCTTTTCCACCCTAAATGATTCTAGAATTCCATGAATTCCATCAAACAGGTGCCACGTCCAACATCATTCAGAACTTTGACTCCTGGAAAGGTCCATCACTCCCTGATGTTGTGTTGGTGAGAGCAGTGGTGTCCTGAGGAACCACTGGAGCTTTCCAAGAGGGAACTGCTGTGCCTGTGGACAGAACTGATCCCATGGAGCAGCACAGCCATGGACAGAGGCTGGGAAAGCCACGACCAAACCGGGAAGGGTGGGATGGGATGATGGCATCCGTGTTTCTGCTCACTCGGAAACCACCTCCACCTTGGAACTCCCCGACCAAACCCTGCCTGGCATTCCTTCATTAAAACAGGAGTGGGGCTGAGCTGGGCCATCCTTTCCCTCAGGATCCAGGCTTTCCCTGTAGTTAATGGGAAGCAGGAGGTTTCTCCAGAGGGGGAACAGGAGCACCAAGCCCAGCTGGAGCGCCCTGGAGGAGCGGCCGCGTCTCCGCTGACTCCGCAGGAGCCTGGCAGGAACTCTCCAGATGATCAAATTAGTGCCTCTGCTCCCTAATTGGCACGAGGTGCACCAAGCTAATGAACAACCTGCAGTGCAGCAAAGGAGGCACGGGCTGGAAGAGGAGGAAAATGAGCTGGTGTTAATTGGGGGGCTTGACGAGGCTGGGATTAATCACACGCTTTAACGGGAGGGCTGCAGAGCGATGCCCACACCCCAAAAGGCACTGCAGAGCTCATTTGCATATGCATAATGAGCTGGATTGGGGTAAATTGACAGGGTTTGGCTTCTAAATAGAAAAGCTGGTGGGTTTTCATCTGGTCCAGCCTCTAAAAGTCTCAGCTTTGGTTTTAAACTTGGTTTCAGGCTTTGAGTGAAGAGATGCTCTCAGTGGGTTCAATTAAAATGGATTTGGCCCTTTGCTTGCCTCGTGGATGATTCCTGATCTCCCTGACCCTCCTCGAGGGGTTTCTCATTTCCCATTATTTAAAAATAGGTCATGGAGAGTTTTATGAACACATGCAAAATATTAATTACAAAGTTCAGCAGCATGGTTTTGGTCAGCTGGTGGGACGTCTTCCCTCAAAATAAAACAAGGATTTATGGCAGTGAGTTCTTGGGAGATTTACAGGATAAAAGCTCATAGGTGGTTGAGAAGAGCCTGGTCTAATCTAATTTACTGCTCTAATTAGCTGATTTTTAGAAAAATCTGTTTGACCTTCTTGAGGGCAGCGAAAGCTGCATCTTTCCCTGGTATTCACAAACACTGCAATTGAAAATAGCTCCAGAGCTGCAAAACTGAAAGCATCAGATCCAGAAGGAAATGCAGCTCCCTCTGCAAGGAGCAGAGGACAAAATCAGGAGTTCATTCCTGGGCCACACAGTAGCCACTAAGAATTCCTTATGTTCTTCCATCAAGCAGCCTGGAAAACTCTCTAAACTGCACAAAATCCCAATTTTCATTGCACCATGCCAGCACTTTTATCTTGTCCTAGAAAACGTGATCCTCTCACTGAAACAAATTATATTGAGAAAATTAAAAAGCTAAATGTGAAATTTTAAAATTCTACAATAATTTCATATTAACATAATTCATAATACTATTTCTACTAAAAATATAAATCTTTTGAAATAAAATTTTAGTTAGAAATAAACTTTTACTTTTCAGATGGCTGCAAAGCCATCCTTTGATCTCCTACCACAAATAGCAAAAAAAAAAGGTATTTTTCTGGAAAATCACGAGGTTTTTTGCTTAATGAGTTACAATTTATTGCTGAGAAGTTTCTCTTCTGGTGGAACATGGAAACAACTCCAACCCAACAAATTAATGCACCTGTCCAAGCTGAAACTTGAGTTAAACTGGATTAAACTCCTGTTTCAGAGTGCTGCAGTCCAGATCTCTTCTGGAGCTGGGAAATTTGTGTTGAAGGATTTGTATCAGCAGGTTTTAAATTGCTGCTCTTCAGTCATAATAGGGACTTCTAATTGCTAAATGAACACTGAGGAGTGAAACTTCTCTCAAACAGGTTTTGATTTAAATATCTGTCCAATTTTAGGATGAAAAACAAGCCAGGAGGGACTTTCTGGCAAAATTTTTGTATCTTAATATAATAAATTTTAAAATGTAGTAACTTTATTCTGCTAATTCTAATAGAAGCAGTAAAAGAAGTGCTGAAAACACTGATTTTTTTTGCCAGTGCTTTATCCCAGTACACACAGACACAGGAATATTTGCCTCAAAGTGCTTTGATTTCTTCTGGCTTTGGCTAAAAATTATTTCCTGGGCAAGGTGATCCTGAATGATGCTGCTCAAAATCAGCAGAGAGTGGATATTGGAGCTCTTCTTTCATGGTTTTAATTCCAAATTCTGACTGTCTCTTGTTAAAACTGATATTTTCAGTGAAATGCAGTAGGAAATTTTACTCTTCCTGCCATCTGTCCTGTAGAAGTTGTGGTTATCAAACATCACTTTGGGATTACAAGGGTATATTTTAGCCATGCACAATCCTGCTTTCTACTGGAATTTAAAAAGCCCTTCTGGAGAAAAAAAAAAAAAAATCACCTGGAGAATTTGCTTAAATTCATTAAAATAAAAAGGGAAATTTATCATCCTGAAGATCAGAACAGGATTGGGGTTTCAGCTCTCCAATACACTGATTTTCCCCAATTTTTAGTATTAATGTTCATTGTTTGTCACAGGCTGACAAGTCCTGACCTGCCTGTCACTCACAGAACACAAAAACTTCAATATCTGCCCTGAGCACCATCAAAAGTTCCCAGATGAGCCCACACCCCTGACACTGAAATTCCAGGTGGGCTTTTGTTACCTTTTTTAGCACTACAGAAGGAAAATTTACTCCATGAGATGTTCCTCAAGTTTAGTTTAGCCACAAATTCCAGCCCCTGCTTGCAAGCCTGAGAATATTCACTAATTATGACTTTTGGAGTGGCAGGGAACCTCACATGGAATTTTTTTAAAAGGGTGGGAGTTCCCACCTGTCTCCAGGTTTGGTTTTTTTTTATTTGACCTCCTCTGAGTACCAGCCACAAATTATCTTCTAAAGGAACAGGGAAGAAAGCTGGAGTGGGAATCTATGGAGACAACATCCTCAAAGATCATCAATTACCTGCTACCTGTTAATTTCTGAGAATTGCCTCCATCAGAGCCCAGCCTTTGGGAAATCACAGGATTTCCCAAAATTCTGGGGGTGTTTACAGCTGGGCTCCAAGGTTAACAACTCTTCTCCCAAAATAGCATCACACCTCTGGATGGAGGCAGGGGAGGGATGCCATGGAAAAAGACAAATTAAAAGGTGCAAAATTCAAACCAGTGCAAGTTTTCTTCCCATAGTTCATGTAATTAAGCAGCTTGTCTTGCTGTCAAGGAACTCTTTTCAAGGCAAGAACTCACAGAAGTCTGGAAGGAAATTGGATATGAAAGAGACTGTCAGGAACAGGCTGTGGCACTGAAGGCAATGCAGGGCTGAAATATTAAAATCCAGTTTTGTTGTCAGGAAGTTTTGAAGGTTTTGAAACTCTCTGTGACAATCAAGTTGATTTTTCAAGCTTATTTATGGAAAGTGGAAGCAGAAAGTCCATCTATTTTTAATAAGAGGGGAGATGAAATTTAGAGGATGGATGGAGGTTCCCACAGGGAATGCAGGGATCGGTGACAATTGACAGCACAGCAGTGACAAAGCCATCAAAGGGATGTTCAAACCAACACCTCTGGAAAAATAATGCTTAAATAATAAATCCTCTGCAGGGATTTAAAAGCCAGGAGGATGTGGCACGTGGGGACATGGGACAGTGGTGGCCTTGGAAGTGCTGGGGTTGGAACTCAATGGCTTTGGAGGGCTTTTCCAACCTAAATGAGGCTGTGAGATTAAATATCATCAACAGGCAGCTCTCTATATTGAAATAAGATTTTAAATATTTATTCTTCTCTACCACTCCCTCAAAATCACTGGAGAAATTACCTATAATAAATTTGTAGATATAAAAACATATAGATATATACCTATACCCAGCAACTTGGAAATGCAAGCAACAATCATGGATAACTATGAGAAAGCTCTGCTTCCTGATCTTTTTATTTATGTCCAATTCCTTCTTTCCTTAAGGAAATCATCTGCCCAGATTAAAAATCAAAAAGATTCACAATGCAGAAAGCTTGCAATGAAATTTTCCTAACATTTCCTTTTTTTTTTTAAATTCGTGTTGCCACACAAGCAACAATGAAGGTGTAACACTACAGAAATTGCAGATAATTTGGAGATTTTCCTAGAGGAAAGAGAAGATTTATTTCTTTGGCTGACCCCTCAGGTGAGAGGTTTGTCTCAGCTCTCCCTCAGAATGATCCACCTTGAGGTAGATTTGCAGTTTCAAATTTCTGAGTGGAAATGGAGCTGCCTTATATAAAATGCATCTTTATCAAATTTGAATCAGCAGGAATTCATGCTCAGTATCACTTCTACAAAAGAACACAGAGTTAAATGTCCTCTGGAAATGTTCTGGAGAGTGAGCAAAGCCATGGTCTGGGTGGCTGCAGTGTCCCCACAGCCAAATCCAGGTTTATTTACAATAAAATCCATCAGCCACATCCCTTAAACTCCTGCTGTTCTCCCAGGCTGGCTGTAGAACATTCCCAAAAATGACACAAAACCATCCCTTTCTGAGACCTCCACAAATGAAGCTTTACTTTGGGAATTCCCATCCTACCTTTGTCCATCTCTTCAGGAACCAGATCTGGACTTGCACAGGTCTTCAAGGACGTGTTCTTGGCCTTACAAAATCTGGGATCTAACTTTGGGATCTCACCAATTCCCACAGAAGCAATTATGGGATGCATTCCTTAGGGAGAGATCTGCTCACCTGAGAGAAAACTGACCAGGATTCCTTCTCCAGCTCCAGTGAGGCACCTGGCAAAGTGGGAATGAGAGGAGGAGACAATTCCTGATAGCTTGGGCTGGATGGGGAGAAGCCCCAGCTCTGGAGAATTGAGGCATTTAATTTAATCTGAGTTTGTGTTAGATTTGGACCAGCACCAAAGCCAAAAGGGACAGATCAGAGTGACTGGAGAAAAAACCCAAACAACCTCTTAGAACCAGAAAAATCTTCCTGTGGATCCCTGTACCTCCCAACCATGGCATTGGCATTGATTCCACAGAGGAGACAGTCTGGATTTTAGGGGAAATGCTAAAATTTTGCTTTCCTCTGAGATTTCAGAGGAAAAGTCTTAAGAATGTCATGATTGGGAAACAGAGTTTAAAAAATCCACAAAAAACCCAAATTAAAACAGCCCCCACCATAATAAATTCCACTTCTCATTAACCATGTGAAAGTACCAGATTCTGCATCTGGGATGGAGCAACCCTGGATGCAGGGACAGACTGGAATTTTCACACTTAAATTGATTTTTTAAAAGTGCATTATAATTCAATCAAAACCCTCTGTGGATATGGGTACAGCACATTCCACATGATAAAAAACAAACAAGCAAAAAAATCCAAAAAAAATCACCTTAATATTATATCACATCTGAGGTCTGGAGGCTTAGGGGTCTTTTCCAACTTTAACATTCCAATTCCAGCTGCTCTGCTGCAGAAACATCCCTGACTCCTCACACACCACATAAACAAAGGATTTTAAGTCAGGTCTAAAAACTACACAGAAGTTTGATGCCCAGACTGAATTTTCTCTGTTTCTGCATTTAAGAAGCCCCCAGCCTTGAAGACAAATTATCTGTAAAAGGTCCTAAAACTTCTGTCTCCAAACCACATCAACTGCAGGGGATGAACCTGAGAAATGAACTTTAATAAGACAGCACAAATTTTATTCTTAGACATTCTTAAAACCAAAAAAAAAAACCCCAAACCCACACAAGTCCCAAATTGTTTACAAGTTTAATGACTTTAAAATCTGCAACTTTCAATACAAGCTTATTTTAAAAAAACAAGTTTATCAAAAATTTATCATAATACTTCTGGCTAATACAACTATAATTTTTTTAGAAAGAATATTTACAGAACTCCCAACAAAATATAAAATTTAAGTATAGGGAAATTTCAGCAGAAAATAGCTTCAGCTGGCAATTATATGGCTTCCTGACTGCTGTACTGATCAACAGGAAAAAGGGGAGAAAAGGGTAAAATAAAATGTAAAACAAAATTTTCTGTTTGCAGCTTTGCACAAGCACCTCATGGTTTAGGAACCACCACACATTGGCAAAGCTGCTAAAGAAATATCTACCTTCTATCTGTAAACACATTAAGAAATAGATTTTGTAAAGCAACCATAGAATTATTAAAAATTAAACTTAATTGAACTTAAGATCTGAGTGCAAATCAATTCACATTAAAAAAAAACCAAAAACTGTAATTGGAATTACTGAATTGATTTAAAAACTGGGACTTTTAAGGCTATTTCCTTGTTCTTGTGGTGGATCTTGTCCTCCTCTCCATCCCTCCAGAGGTCTGAGCTGCCCTTGCATCCTCTTCTCCAAGTTTAGTTTTGTTTCTTCTTCCTCTTTGTAGAGACCCATTTTCATCATTCCCTATTTGAACATGGAAAAAATGTCAATTTCTATCATCAATCAAACATTTCCCACAAAATTCCATCTTCACCTGCATTGTTTTGAAAGGAAGCATCCCCAATGACAACGTTCCAAAGACTACATCTCTGAATTCAACAAACCAGATACCAACCCCACACTTCTGAACATCCAATATCCTTGAAGTTGGATCCCTGAGGATTTACAGCTATTTCTGAAAGTAGGTTAACATTAATGAGAGCACCAAAACCAATTAGCTGCCATTTTAGCTAAAATTCCTGCCACTGATATGTAAAACTAAAACAGAACCAACACCAAAGTCCTGCAAAAATGAAAACAGAGGAAGTTTTATGGCAGGAAATTCCTTGTAGCTCTAAAGAGCTGTCATCATTTCTACTTCAAGGCATTCATTTGATAACATTTTCTAATTGGGAGTTTTGAAGTCAAGCTGGAAATTCCAGGGAATATTTTAGGTGGCAGCAGGACCAGGGCCCTGGGGAGGCACCTCCAGTGCTGTGCCCAGTTTGGGTCCCAGTTCAGGAGGGACATGGAGGGGCTGGAGGGTGACCAGGGAAAGGAATGGAGCTGGGGCAGGGCCTGGAGCACCAGGAGGGGCTGAGGGATCTTGGATCTCTTCCAACCTACACAATCCCATCATCCTGTGATGTACATCAGAGCTCTGCACATGATTTCTCTATCTCCACAACTCAGCCAACCTTAGAGAAGAAAAAGCCAATCCTTGCCTCACCTAATTTGAGCTTTTTGGGTGCCACCTCCTCTGCTGGCAGCTGGCATCTCCTCCTGCGAGAGGAGGGGGCTGCCTGTGGAGCAGGGTCACCCTCCTGGCCTTTTCCAGACTGATGATTCTCTTCAGAACCAGTGGATGCTCCACTCAAATCCTGAGTTTCCAGAGTGTTGCCATTTTCTGGCAAGTCACTGCTTTTGTGGGGAGAAGTAGAAGGAGCTGCCTCTAATGGGAATTGCACCTTCCTCCTATTCCTCAGCTGCCTTGTTCTTCCCTGGCATGGATTCTTTTCTGGAGATGCATCTTCACTTTCTTTAAGAATCCTCTTCTGACCTCTGCCTCTGGGCAGGTTGGGTTTTCCCCTGACAGAAGTGGAAATTGTTTCTTCAGAAGTGGAAGAAGTTATTTTCTTCCTGCCCACTCTTGATGGATTTTCTTTTGCAGGTGCAGCTACTTCCAAAAGTTTACTTCGTTCTTCAGGAATTCCACCTTTACCATCTTCTGGCAAACCTTGAAGTGAGGTGGGACTAAGAGAAGTGGCTGCTTCCCTCGAGCTCCCTTTTGCAAGATCCTCACTTTCTTGGGAAGAATTCTCCAAGCTCAGCTTAGCTTCCCTATTGTTATTTTTTCTACCACTCTGCTTTGACAGGACCTGGTTTCTCCGAGTAGAACTTTTGGCTTCTATCAAGGGGGCAACTTCCTTCCTCCTGCCTCTTCTCAGTTGATTTTCTTTTCCAGATGGATCACGAGTTTCTAAAGGAACATTTTGCTCTTCTTTGGGAGCTTCTTCTCCATCAGCTGCCGGCAATCTGCGCTTCCCTCGAAGAGAGATGGAATTGCTTGTGTGTGATGCCAGAGCAGTTTCTTTCCTTCTGCCCCTTCCTGGTGGCTTCTCCTTTGCCCAGGACACTGCTTCCAAGGGCACACTTTGTTCCTCACGAGTGTCCTCATCTTTAGTTTCTGACAAGCCACATTTTCTCTCGAGAGAAGCCGAACTTGTCGCCTCCGCTGCCGGATCCATCTTTTTCCTTCTGTCCCTTGCTGATGGATTCACTTTTGCCTGTAAACTTTTATTACCCAGAGCTGGCTTTTCCTCTTCTGTCTCTGCCACCTTTTCAGCAGCACCTTGCCCCTGTCTCCTCATTCTGACAGAAGGGGACCTGGTCTGTGATGCTGCAGCCGCCTCACGTCTCCTCCCCCGCCTCGGTGGATTGTCCTCTGCTGAGGAGGGAGCAGCTCCCAAAGCTGATCCTTGCTCTTGTCCAACAGCCTCATCCTTCCTGTGATCTGCACTTGATGTTTGCTCTTCCATAAAGACAGGACTAGCTTTTTGTGGGATGGAATCAAGTTGCTTTCTCCTGCCCCTCCTTCCCTGGGAAGGATTATTTTTGGAATTCTCATGTTGATTATCTTTCTCAGCCATCCCTTCATCACCTTCAGGTAAACTTTTCCCTCCAACCTCTTTGGAACTGCCTTCTTCAAGCTGAAAATCAACTTTTTTACCTCTTCCTCTTGTAGGCATCACTGCCTTTCTTTGTGCTGGCTTCCCCTGCAGGATTTCAGCTTGCTTTGCTTTAAGAATTCCCTGTTCATTTCTCATCCTCCTTTGGCTGCCCTGAGCAGGACTGGCAGTGGCAGCAGCAGGGACTGATGTGGCACCTGGGCTGGGCTGCTCCTCCCTGCCTTGGGCTGCACTGACACCAACAGAGCCCACAGAACCCTGGAGACATTCATCCACTTCTGGTTCTGACTTAAATTTGGGAGTAGTTGGTTTTAGGCTGTTCACATTTTCAGTAAATTCATCAGCTTTTTGCTCCAAAGAGGTTTTTTTGCCTCTCCTGTTTCTAGTCCTGTTTGCTTCCTGAACACTCACTGGCATTTTGTTTGTCTCTGCAGAAGGTGACTCTGCCTTTAATCTTCGAGCTGCCTCTGTTGTTTTTTCCTGAGCATTTTCTGTTTCACATCCCTGAGATCCTTTCATCTCATTTTTCACGTGGGATTGTGTTTCAGCATCAGTTTCAGTTGATGTTTCCTCTGCTTTCTGAATGTTTTGTGTATTTTCAAGTGCGACCCCACGAGTGTCTGCTTTTATTTCAGCTGAGTGCTTTCTGTTTCTAGTACTTCTAAAAGACTTAACTCTTCTCTGTGCTGCCTTCAGTTCAAGTTTAGTGCCATTTTCAGATTCTTGTGCTGTGACAGCCTCAGGAGCTTTGTCACAAGCCTGTTCCTGGCTTTGGGTAACCTTTGGGGATGGGTCTTTACGAAGTTTTCTGGTTGTTCCACGAAGGTCTCCAGGAGAAGCTGCTTTTCCTTGGTCATTCCTTGCTCGTCTCCCTCTTTTTGGTGGAACCACCGGTTCTGTGTTCCCCCCTCCTCTGCGCCTCCTCCTGGGTGACAGCAGCACTTCTTCACTGTCCTCTATCCCACTGTCATGAGCTTTGCTGTCAGGATTATTTAAACCTGTTTGCAGCTGACAGATTTCATTCTGAGTGTTTCCAGCTCCTGTCTTTGTGCCTGGATCATCTTCAGTTTCATTGATGCCAGAATCCTGCAGACTCTGCTTGGTGTTTGCAGGTGCTTTTTGTAGAACTGAACAATCTCCAACACAAGACTCAGGATTTTCATTTGGATGTTCTAACTCCTTCAGCTCTTTCCTTTGACCTCTTCCTGGTCTTTGAGCAGCTCCAGGTGGTTCCACAGATGGAACAGTGTCAAGCCCTTCCTGATCAGGGCACTTTGGAAGAACTTCTTGTACACAACGTTTTGTCCTCCTTCCCCTTCCCTTCTTTTCAGGTGTGATCACCCCCATCTCCTCTTGGGCATCAGGACTCTGCAGTTCCCGAAAGCTCACACCATTTTCACTTGGCTTTGCTGCAGCAGGAGGTGCAGCCCTCCTTGGTCTGCCCCTTCTGGGTCTCTGGGTGTGCTGCTTTTTACCAGTTGAGTCCTTCTGTTGAGAATCTTCACCTTGGGAAACTTTTCCTTTCTTTTCTAGAACAGGGTAAAGAGCACAAACAACAATCAGACATTCCTGTTCCTGATCAGTCTCTGTGCGTTTCCATTTTCCTCACAGAGGCATCTTGCTCAAACAAATCATACAAGAAATAAATAAAGAAATATTTAACCAATTCCTAAATTAAAGGCCAGGCTTCTGACTGAAGTTGTTTAATTAATCTGGACATGTCAAAAGGAAAAAAAATGGTCTTAGCTTAAGAAATACCTGGGCTGACTGACAGATTTAAACAGGATTTGAACTTCATGGTAACATTTATGATTTTGTACACTCATTAGTCCTCTAAGCAAAATATTTGTGCTTACCATGTTTCTGACTGGAATTAGAACCAGGAGGTGCAATTTCTTCCTGAGAATCCATAACACTTACTGATCTGACCTAAGGGGACAAAAAATAACCAATAAATGAATGTCTGACAGGAAAAGAACTTATGGAGCCAACCAATACCAGATGAATGTATAGCAATATTTATAAAAATTCTTGTCAAATCCTTTTCTTTACAAATTAAATCACTTTGTCTTGTGAATAAATCCATTTATCTGATATAAGCCCACAAATGTAGCAAATTTAATTCTTGCCATCTGAAGTGAAAGACAAAGCTGTGGAGAGGTTGAGAAGTGTCTAAAGGGAACTTGGGGTGCTGAAGAGAAATTGAGTGTTCTGTAGTGTTTTATTGTAGTCCTAAGCACTAAGCCCAGGGATGCTCAGCATTTTACCTATGGAATATGAGAATCAAAATCATTTTTTTCAGAAAATGATACTGGCAGTGATGCCAGCACATCCCCACTGAAGATCAAGATGCTTCTCATGATAAAAACCAGCACCAGAACAAACCAGGCTGGGCACAGACATCACCAAACCTGACCCACTGATTGGAGAACTTCACTTTTCCTACCTGTAACTGTCAGTGTGGAATGGTGGATGAGATGCTGGGAATGTCTCTTTTATATTAAGCTTATCATTTCCATATTAAGCCTGTTCCTAATGATACTTAAACAATCTTAAAACACTCATTTGTGACAGGCCCATTCAAATAAATACATTTTGACACACACAAATGCAGCTGTCTCTAAAAAATGTTGCAAGATACAAGGTGTCATACTAGGAAGTCTAAATTCATTTCAACCACAGGCTTCAAAGTCTAAAAACACCCCTTCCAAAATTATTTTACCTTCATTTCCTCTGGGGTACCAAACATTTCAGTCACTCCAGCATAGTCCACTTCAGAATCAGAAGATTTCTGCCTGGGTTCTGCCATGAGCCTTTGCAGTCCCACAAAATCCTCAACTGGCTGATATTTCTGTTTAGGAGAATTCATCAATCTGCTAATTCCAAACATGTTTTCTATGGGCTCAACCTTTTCCTTCGGGGTCTGGAAAATGCGGCTGATCCCAACCATGTCCTCCACGGGCTGGGATTTCAGCCTTGGGGTCTTCTTGGTTGAACTCACACCTGGCACAGCTTTTTCTGCTTTCCTGCTCTCTACTGGAGTCTCCAGCAACCTTTTCAAGGCAATTTCATCTAAGACTGGCTCCAGCTCTTGCTGTGGGGTCCTCAGGAGCTGCTTGATGCCAGACAGGTCCTCCACTGGCTCTGCCTTGCGCCGTGGGGTCCTCAGGAGTCGTTTGATGCCTGACAAAGGCTCCAGTGTCTGCTTTGGGGTCTTCATGAGTTGTTTGATGCCTGACAAAGCCTCTGCAGGTTCCAATTTCTGCTTTGGGGTCCTCAGGAGTTGTTTGATGCCTGACAAAGCCTCTACAGGCTCCAATTTCTGCTTTGGGGTTCTCATGAGCTGTTTGATGCCTGATAAAGCCTCTACAGGCTCCAATTTCTGCTTTGGGGTCTTCATGAGCTGTTTGATGCCTGACAGAACCTCTACAGGCTCCAATTTCTGCTTTGGGGTCTTCAAGAGCTGCTTGATGCCAGACAAAGCCTCTGCAGGCTCAGGTTTCTGCCTTGGAGTCTTCATGAGCCTCCTGATAGCTGACAAAGCCTCTCCTGGTTCTGACCTTTGCTCAGGGGTCCTTAAAATCTTCCTTTTGCCTGACAAGACCTCAGCTGGCTTCAACTTCTGCTTTGGAGTCCTCCTTTTACTTCCTGACTTCACCAGAGATGCTGGTTTTTCTGGAATTATTACCAAACTATCCACACTATCTTTGTGCACAGCTTTTCTATTTTCAGGAGTTTTTGTAGCTATTTCATCAAACAGAGATGGAGATGACTCCTCTCTCAGAAAGCAGAATATTCCTGGAGTCTCTTGCTTCTGCTCTGAAGCATCTGAATTATTTAGTGGTGACACCATCATCTCTCCTGAAATAAGCAGTAGATTTATGTCATTTGGAAAATAAACGAAGCAGAAAATCCAAGCTTTTTAATTGCTGTATAATTTTTTAAAAATTCAAATCCAATATACCTTTCTAGAAATCAAAATCCAAACATTGGGCATTCAGTGTCTGAAACAACTCATCAGCAGCTTGAGGTTCCATACCAAATAGAATGAATAATAAAATATCCTACTCAGAAATTCACTGGAACTACACTTTCTTTTAATACCTGATAAATCTCAACGGCTCCTTTCATGGGTTGCTGGATGCTTCACCTCAGTTAAGTTTGCCTAAGCTGAGACTGCTGCTAACCCATAATATACCCAAATATTCCTTTTTTAAAATACCAAACCTACCAGATTCCTCAGGAGTGTGCAAGTCAGAAATGTCCCCTGCAGCCCATGGTGGTGTAAAATCAGCATTCTGAGCAGCAGCCAAAGGAAATGTTCCTCCTCCCTGATTTTCTGGAGTTTGGAACATTTCAGGCATTCCTAGAAATCATATTTGGAGAAATGAGCAGATATTTTGACAAAAGAACTGCACAGTGGGCAGATGAAGTAACAGACTTGAAAATCTGACCTGTGAAGCTTTCATCCATGTCCATGTCCAGCTTCAGCTTGGGATTTTTTACCACTTTAGGGACATGTCCAGCTGACCTGACTGTGGTGGAATAAGCTTTACCTACAACTATGGTAGCAGGGGACTCTGCATGACCTGTGCTGAAGTGATCTTTTATTTTCTTCTCTGGAGTCTGCAGAGGGAAAAGAAAAAAAAAAGAGTTATTAAAGCAAGATTGATGGTGGTCAAGCTCTTTCCATAATTTATCATCAGTCATGGTTAACTGGGAAGTTCCAGAAGGGTGGAGGATGTCCAGTGCCAAGGAAGGTTGGAAGGCACAGACAGCCTGAGTTTAGGAAAGGCAGGTCCTGCCTGATTTTATCATCAGAGGTTGGACTCCAAGATCTTGGAGGTCTTTTCCAAGCTCAGTAATTCTGTGATCCCTTTTTTACCAGCCTCTATTTCTCACATGCTGTGAGAGACATCCACTCCTATTTTACATCACACCAAGAGCTCAGCTTCTCAAAATCCATCCAAGCTGTTTGGTGGTTATGCAAGAAAATAAAAGAAAGAAATACAAAAAAGAAAAGGATACCTTTGGTGGGTGATTTCTTCTCTTCAGGGCCCTTCCTTTATGGACACTTTTTTTAGCAATCTTTGACTGGGGTCTTGCAACTCCCAATTTTACCACTTCTGCCCAAGATTTTGCAACTAGGAGAAAATGAGAAAGAATCACTTTAACTCTCAGCTGTGTAAATGCAAGTTCACAATTATTTCTTTATGATTCCAATATATTTTCTGCAGTCTGGTAAAGTGGTTGCTGTTATCTGCTAACACCTGAAGTGTTCTCTGAAATATTCTCAACTTGAAAATCCAATTTCAGCCAAAGTTTAAGAAGAGTCCAAGTACCCAGTGTAGCTCTCCACAGCAGAACAAAGAGCTTCACACAGTGCCAGGCACAGCTCAGATCCTACAGCTGAGCACTGACCCAGTTCCTTCCTCTCTTTTGGAAGAACTCAGTTTTCCCAACAGAAAGCCACCATGAGCCTTTCAGCCTCGTTTATTATGGATAAGCTTTATGGATGAACTTTACTCTGATGAGATTTAACAACAGAAGAGAAATTGTTTCTAACAGAAGTTTCTTTCACCACCATCCTGAGCAATCTCAGTTATTTATCCTGAATTTAGATCTACACAGACTTCCCATAATTTTTCTTGTATCACCTCTCCTTGTGACACACTCCCAAAATTCCCAAAGCAAGGTTACCTTCATCACAGCATCATTCTGTACACAGCAGTGGGAGCAGGGAATTATAACTGTGGAATAAAGGAAGCTGGAGGACACCTGCCTTGTTTACTTCAAGAAAAAAAAAGCTATCAGAACACAGGGATCATATGAAAGAAATGATTTTTTAAAACAGAGATCAAAAGGGGAATGCTGTTCCTAAAGAAAAGGATGTTGTTATTCTCTTGTCAGAATTGCTCTGTCAGTCTGCAAATAAAAAGAACTTTGAGAAGCTGACATTGCCAGGGTGTGCAGGATGCAGAGAAAAATGCCAAGCATCCAGGAAATCATCTGAAAAAGCACAGGAAACAGTTTTATTTTGGATCTGAAATTTTTAAGAGCTGTGATGTCCTTTTCATATGACAGAAGGAATTGATGCTGTGATAATAAAAAGCACATTACAAAGAGGTGCTGAGAAATGGAATGCCACTGATATTTGTCAAGAGCTCTGCTGCCATTGAAATGGACAGAATAAGAAAGTAATAAAAATTCCTAGGTGAATGGGGAATTTGACTTTGTCAAACTGATTTAACTGTTGAAAACAGGTGACAAATGCACCTTGCTTCAAAGTTTATTCAAAAGTCAAAACTTGAAGAACCAGAACTGCCCTATTCCAGTTTCCAATGCTGTCAAAACTATTTCAAATCAGTGTTCAACACTGGGAATTTTGAAGGTTTGAAATTAACACTCAGTTATGACCCTGGTTTTTTTATTTTTATCAGTTATGCATCACTTGGAGTGGTTAAATACAGGCCAATTCCTGGACAAAGTCTGTGAGCCTTACATAAAAATAAGACAGAAAATAACCAAAGTGAGGCTGCATTGCTGTAAAATTTTAAGTTTCTCAAAACAAAACTGATGTGAAAAACATGGTTTAGGTTTACCACTACTTGACAGATTTTAAAGATCAGGACTCCACCCTTGCAAAGAAAATGTGAATATTACCATTAACTTTTGAACATTAATATTTGTCTTTAAATGAATTTATAGATGCTTTAATAAATCTGCTTTATGAATGAGAAAATGCAACACTTTGAACTTCCAAGAAGCCCAGCAGATTTCAGAAAATTCACCAATCATTTGGTAGCCTCTTCATAACAAAACAGACCTTTTCCAGTTTATTTTAAAAGCATGGAAGTGAATATCAAAAATTAACTGTTGAAACCAACCTAATAAATTGGCACTGGAGGCACCACTTCTCCTCCTGGCACTGAGGACACCTCTGCTCCTCATGGCAGAGCCCTTCAAACCCAGCTGGGCACCTCTGGCTGGCCTGGCAGCTGCCACCAAGCCTTTGGCATCTTGGCTAGCAGGAGAAGGTGCTGGTGTTTTCCCTTGGGCATCACTTTTCCTCTCTGGATCCACATCTTCTGTGCCAACATCCTCCTCTGCAATTGGGAATGGTGTGGGGGGCTGGGAGATGGAGAAACGCCCTTTCCTGAAAGGGGCTGGAGAGCCTGCAGGGATTTTGGGTGTTGCCTTCCTTGAGACAGGGGGTGAGGCACCTGGGGACTGCTGGGCTGGGGAATTTTTGGGTGACCTTTTTTCTTCCTGCTAAAAAAAAATGCACATTAGTGAATGGAGGAGATTTCCTTCTTTTTCATGAAGTGATCTGTCCAAGCAAATCCTGCCTGAGAAAAGTAAAAAGATTTTACTTTCTCAGGAATGATATAGGAAATGATTCCTAAACTGTTGATCAAGTCTGGATCAAGTTTGGTAGGAGGCTTTTCTTTATTTTGATCCTCACACTTTCCCATCCTTACCCTTCATCCTCCCCAGACATATTTTAAATCATTTCGTGTCAATTTTAGTTTCAGATGGGTTGATTTTCAATTTCCAGCCTGATTTTTCCTTGTGTGTTTTACCCACCCAGTAAGCAGCAGAGTGACCTTGCCAATGAACTTGGTTGTACTTTCACTTTATAATTCACCTGCTTTTGCTGATGATTCTTTGAGCATCCCAAAACACTCATGAGTGACACCAGCATACACCACACAAGGTTTACCACTAATTTTGAATTAATAAATAACAGAACAAATACATAAATAACAGAATTTACAAAGTCTGATCACAGTAATGAACTCAGAAACTTGATTACTCTTAACCTTTACCTGATCCATCAAGTGCTTCAAGCCCTGAGCCTTTTTGAGCACAGCCCGAGGGGAGTTTCCACTGGGCAAACTCCGCCTGGCAGGGAGAGCTCCTCTCTTCAGGGGAGAGTTGGGAGGCAAACTTTTATCAAACAGTTCTGGGCTCAGATGACCACCAAAAGACACTCTCTTCCTCTTGCCCAAAGTCTGAGGGAGTGTTTCACCACTTTTCCTCTTCTGAGAGATTCTTCTTGTCTTGCCTGAAAAGAACAATTGAATGATTTTTAGATATCTGAGGATACAAAGCAGCATTTTATCTTTCCTTGTGGGTTTCAAAGTTGGAAACAAACCCAAAGGGAAATAGATTTTTTTCTATTTATAATAGAAAATATTATAATATTTTTTTTATTACCTTAAAGGGAAATAGATGAAATCCAGGATATTTTATACATATTAAGGTCAAATGTAACTCCATGATAAAGTAACTAGTCAGTAACTGGTTCCACATTTTATCCAAGTAGGAGAATTCTCAGAAAAGTGCTACAGAATTTCTCTAATACAAAAAACAAGGCAGGGGATCCAATGTATTTACCTGACTCTTCTCCATGCAAGAGGTCAGAAGTTTTGGTTTCTGAGGCAGGCTCAGTGTCTCCCAGCTCAGCATTCCCAGATCTTCTCTTGGCTGATGATCTCCGAGGTCTTGCAGCACTGGCATCCTCCAAACCCTGCTTTTGGTGACAGCTGCCCATGGCCAGCTCTGCTGGAGTCCCACTGGCTTTTCTGCCTGAGCTGTGATGTTCCTGAGCTGTGTTTGTCTCCAGGGCTGTTTCAGCCAGAACTCCAGAGGTCCTTGGCCTTCCCCTGTTCCTTGCAGGTGTGTGAGCACCAGGAGATGCCAACATCCCTTCTGGAACAGATGTCTGTGAATGGGCACTTCTGTCCAAGAATTCTTTACTTTCCCTGCTGTTTCTTCTGGGATTCTTGGAATTATGGAGAGAGGCAGGGGTTTCACAATGTCCCACCTTGGGGTTATCCACGTTGGCCTGATCCCAGATTTCTTTCAGCACTTCTTGGACAGCTTTTCCTGGTGTTTGTTGTTTGCTGTTTCTTCTTTGCTTTAAGCATTTGTCATCTGGCAAAGGCACTTGTGTGTCAGGGATTCTGCAGCCTGGATCTTCCCTTGGAACTCCAGCTGGGATTTCTGGAGGTGACTTCAGTTTCAGTGACCCACACCGTGGGGTCCTTGGAGGATCAGCACTTCCAGGATTCATTCCAGGGCTTTCTTTGGGAGGTGACAGGAAAAGAGAGCGAGGGCTCTTCCTCCTGGGCTCTGCTGTGCTCAGCTCAGCTCCACCTCCTCCAGCAGCATGGGAGGTGGGGCTGCACACTGGGGCACAACCCAACCTCTCTATGGAGCACTGCTCCAGCAAAAACAGGGAATTCCTGTGGTTCTTGCTGGGTGTGGGTGTCACTGCAGTGCCTTTGGATCTGCCTGGTGTCCCTGAAGCCTTAGGATGCTGCAGTGGAGTCTGACTGGTATCTCCTGACACCTCCTTTGGAATGGGAGTTCGAGGACTCCTGGCAAAACTCCTCCTGGGAGTTCTTCCCCCAGCTGCTGACAGCTGCTTAAACCCTGGGCTGCTTCCTTCTCTTCTCACAATTATACATTCCTCAGTATTTCCCATCCTGCCTGTTCCCTTCCCTTTAGCTGGGCTGCCCAGACCTAAGGGAGAACTCAGGGCTGGGATGGGAGCACTTGGTTCTGGCAGAACACTCCCAGGCTCTCCTTTGGCCCCTGGCTGAGAGGCAGATCTCCTGTGCACAGGTTTTTTCACTTTCAGCTCACTGCTCAGATTTTCATACAGTTTACTGAAGGGAGAGGTGATGTTTTGCTTTTTAAGAACAGGGTGTATTCCCTGTGAAGATTTGGGTGTTTGGAGTTTGACAGGGAAAGCTTCAGGAAGGTTTTCCTCTGGAGTTTGTTTATTTTTATTGGCATTTTTTTCTTCATACTCAGCATTATCTACACAGAAAGCAAAGCAAAACAAAAATACAGATGCAGGGTTACTTCAAAATTGCAGAACTACAAATAGAAGTTCCATAAATACAGATTAAAAATTCCTTATTTTCCCTCCCAAGAGGGAAGATCCTGATCAGCAAAGCTCTTCCTGGTCAACCAGGATCTACTGAAATGGAACACTTGGAAGCAGCTGGGGCTTTTTGCATTGGAACAAAAATCTGTCAGAAATGATAATAAAGAGCCTTCTCTGAAAATCAGGATCATTTAAGACAAGAAGGATGGGAAGGTGAAGTCCTGGCATTAATCAGTCTGTGGTTATAATTACCCAGAATTGGCAGCTCTGGATTTTTCTGGTTCTACAGAATACAGGCCCTATAAACAATTATTTCAATATATACCATGTACCTCCAAAATTATACTTGTTCCAATTTATTTATGAAGAAAGAATACATGAGATAATGCAATATTTGCTTAAAAAAAGGTGCAGGTGTAGGTCAGCAGTTTAAGTTAAACAATCACTGACACAGCAAGGAAACTGCTCAGATTGGAAAGTCTTAAAAAAATGCCTGTTCTTCCTTCTTTTAATTCTAATGCTAATAATAAATCCAGTTAAGGGGACAAAAGCAAACAAAGCTCTGATAAAACAGGTACCAACCTGAAGCATCCAGACTTTTAGCTCCTGGAGTTTGTTTGTGTAACAATTCCACTTCTGCCACCTGCTGAACATGAAGAACCTGTAAATTTGTACAACATTACAGCAGAGCAACAAATGTTTTATATTCAGCTCTCAATTCTACTTTGAAAAAACTCTATTTATAAGAGAATATGCATTGTCCCTAAACAAGCTTTAAAGTATTCAAATTAAATCCTTGAACTTTTCAGTATTTAACATTGGCCAATATATTTGAGGCCCTAGAGAGGAAAAGTTTATCTTGTTTTATCATTTAACTTTTGAGCTGTCAAAGCAGCTGTAAAATAAGAATAAAACCACTTGAACCTCCCCTTCTTACCAAATCCAGTGGAAGATTTACAACTCTTAGTAACAATATGAATTATTAATTATCTATTACCAGAATCTGACAAAATTTGGACTAAAATTTAGACTGAAAATAATAATTTTTTAAAAGTATGTATCTGAAAGGGTGAATTGGTATTTTCAGACAGAAAGAAAACAGAAAACCATGTCACTAATACAAATAGATTTGTAAAGAAAAAGCCCACAGCCACAAAATTACCTGCAGAGTTTCATCTTTTGGAGACCTGGAACGCCTCTTTTTCGGAGTTGATTGCAGAGGATATTCAAACCTGGCAGAATTTTTTTAAAAACACCATTTTTGTCATAAAACTGATGACTAAATTCTTATTATTAAGGGGAATGAACTAGGAATAATTGTCCCCCTCCCAACAAGGCAGACATCTCCAATTTGAAAGGCTTTAGCAACTTAAAACCATTTTAAATCTCCCCCTAAAACTGGCAGCTCTTGAAACAAACCCAGAACGATCTCTCTAAAAAATTCTGTATTTATTGATTTCGCTTAATGCAATAAAAGCGATAAAAAGGTAACTTTAAGCAATCCTGCCTCCTGATGAAACCCTGTAAGATTTGTAGAGAAACATGAACTCCATTTCATTAATTTGCACCCCAGAATGCACTAAGAAGGGCCCTGGCACCCACCTGAAGGAACGATCGATGATGGTTAACACATCCCCGTGCCTCAGGGGCACGGGCTGCTCAAAGCAAGCCCCGTTCAGCTGAGTGGGGTTCACCGTGCTGAGGTTGGTCAGCACTGCCTAAAAAGCAAACCAGAAAACATGAGAATTGCTGAGATGGAATGAAGCAAAGCACACTGCAGCAAAGCAGCAGCAACATCTCACCTCCTTGTTCTCGTTGATGTCGATCTTGCAGTGCTCGTTGGACACCCAGGGCAGCCGCATGCGGATGTCGCATTCTGTTTTCCTGGGGAGGGGAAAAAACCACAGCTTCAGTGTCACACAAAACACTGGGAAATCTGCTGCACAACGAGGGCATTCCTCTGAATTTTGGTTAGTAATGGCATCAGCAGCATGATGTCTCTAATTTGAAGGAATTAACTACCTAAGTCTTTTGAAACAGGCAAAAAAATAGCAGCTCATGCTTGTCCAGCATCAGAGAACCGGGGTGAGGAAAACTGAAATACCCAAAGTGTGAAACAAGCAGGTCACAACAAGCTGAGACAGGCTACAGCACAGCTGCTGCTAAGGGATTACTTGTTCCCAGAGTTTCCTGAGACTTGGGGAATATTTTCAGGCAAAATCAGCTGTTAAAGCTGTTTTCAGGCTTACATTTCTGATCTGAGACTGCAAACAGGACCTTGGGGTCACCTGCAGAACCACTTCTGCCTTCTTAAAAGTTATTAGTGAGTTAAAACATGTTTATAAAAGTACAGACTTTTCCTTTCTGTCCTTTTCTTAAGCTAATCTTTAATGCTTTTGATTTGCTATTGGTCTTACCATTTTTAATCCCTTCCCTTGATTTCCTGTGGCCAGAATATTAAAATCAATCAACAAAAGTAGTTCTGGCAAGGAAATGACAAAAGCAGCAATAAAATAAAGTTCAACTTTATATTCTTGCATTAACCTTAGTCCAGTATCACCCTCCCTCCTCTGTACATCATTCCTAAAGAAATATTTGTTCACGTAAATAAGCATTAAAAGACATGTTCTGCAGGAAAACACTCATTATTTCAACGGATGCAAGCAAATTCTCACCTTCCAAATAAACAAGAAGTTGAGGTGAGTGGAAAAACAATTCCATCAGTCCCATTCCTTTTAATGACAACGATTTTCCCGTAGCGTGGCATCTTCAAATGTAAGGAACCTTACCTATAAAAAACACCCAGATTGTTTAGAGAGTAAATTGATATAAAATTTAATGCTTTATTTTGATCCAGAGATTACATATTTTCCCATGGACAGCAGAAGAATCTCAGTGCTCTTTAAATGTGCTTCCCCATGTAAAAAGCTGGGAATATGTTTATATAAATTGTCAGACTAATTTTGGTATTCAGGAGGTCTTTGTTACCCATCAGAACCTTGGAAAAGGGAAAAGTTTAAGAGCAACAAAGATTTTGTCCCATAAACAACTTAAAAACTCACTCCCCTTCACCTAAATCTACATCTTTCAATCTCTTACCAATGGAAATTCTCAGATTTGAATTTAAAACAGAGACCAACTGATTGCAGTTCTATCCTCTTGGAAAAGTGGCAGGAACAGCTGGGAAGGGGCTGGAAATTGGGCAGCTCCTGAACTCTTTCACGATTTGGCATAAAAACCCCAAACTCACAGCGCAAGCAGCTACACTTTTATGTATTTTCATATAACGCAGTACTTAATGTATAAATACGATTACCACAAGCGATCCTTAAAGAAGCGTCTTTATTAGCACTATTTGAAAGCAGCAAGGTAAAACAAGGCAATTAAATGCAGTTAAGAGAGACTGTTGTGGAACTTTTTGGTGGGTTTCATGCGATAAAACATTTGTTGACAACAAGACCCGACTTGCAGGGGAACACGGCAGTCCCTTCGGCTTTTAAGAAACGCAAACACTCGGTGTCCTGCACTCATAGCACCCTGTGTACACACAGCAGCCCCCAGCTCCTACAAGCCTAAATAAACCACAGAAACCGAAACTCGTAAGGCCGGGCTTCAGGCGGTCACAGGCCAGGTAAACACCGGGGGAGAAAGGGGCAACAACCACTACGGCAAGGGGCTGGAGCCACGATGGGGGGATAGGCGACCACCGAAGCGGGGTGTCAGGCGGCCCAACTCCTCCTTACGGCACCCGTCACCCCAAAGCCACATCCTCCCGGCCCCATTCCCCTGCCCCTCGCTCCGCCGTACCTGAGTCCGCCGGAGCGGCCGCTGAAGGGCCCCGTGTGGCGACGTCCGA
>WEIU01022448.1:943064-1002325 GCA_013389925.1 Aegithalos caudatus
GAGCCAATGGGAAGCGGCGAGGGCGGTTTGAGTTCAAACGGAGGCGCCGCCCCCGCGGAGCCGCTGGCGCCTCAGGCGCTGCCCGGGGAGCCTGAGGGAGACCCCGGCCCCTCACGGCGGGACGGGCCCGGACACGGACACGGACCTGGCACCGAACGTGTGCCCAAGTGCGAAACTGTACCGGGATATGTACCTGGGCCCCGTCCTGAACCTGCATCTGTGCCTGTGACCGAACCTGAAACTGCACTTGGATCTGTATCTGTGCCCCTAAAAGGAACCTTTTGCTGAACTTGTAGCTGTGGTCAAGCCTGTGTTTGTACCTGTATCCATACATGAACCTCTACGTGTACCTGCGCCTGAAACTGTACCTGAATCTCAACCTGTACCTGAACCTGTGCTTGTACCTGTACCTGAATCTGTGCCTAAATCTGTACATGAATTTCTACCTACACCCATACCTGGATCTGTGTCCATAACAGCACCTGTGCTCATACCTGCATCTGTACCTGAACCTTTGTCCATACCTGAGCCTGTACCTGAACCCATATCTGTACCTGAACCCATATCTGTACCTGCACCCATATCTGTACCTGAACCTTTATCTCAATCTATACCTGAACCTGTTCCTGTATCTGAACCTGAGCCTGTCCCAAACCTGAGCCTGTCCAGGTTTATCCCTCTCTGAGGGAGGGGAACTTGCAGGGAGCTCAGTGGTCCCAAATTTGCACCTCCTCAGATCGGCAAAAAGTGCCCAGATTTATTTTAAATCAATTTATTTATATCAATTCAGCTTCACTCAGGCTGTATCAAGAGATTTAAGCATCTGTTTAATCAGATTAAAATATTACTAGCCACAAAAATACTGTTAAGCACAGCAGTAAGGGGGAGAAAAATAAAGGGAGCAAGTATGGGAGGGGGTGAGCAGCAGTAAAAGCTAAATTGGTATTTTAAGTCCATTTTAATCAGCAAATTAGTTACCTTCATCTGGATATAAAGCTGATCCCCATCTCTGCTCCTGAACAGGAATTTGTTACTGCGACTTCAATTTGAGGATCTGTGAGGCCAAGAATCAACAGGAACACTGTTGTTCTATGTTTGAAGACAGAAGAAATAATAACAATAATAACAATAATAACAATAATAAAAAAAAATGTAGTATTGAGATATGAAATGTGACCTTCATTCCAAGTTTGATGCTTGGGAAAGGGATACAGGACAAGGTGATCCAGCCTTTTGTGCTTCAGGGAATAAAATTCTACAATTCTGATCTCTTACAAAGCAGAACTTTTGGTTTTACTCCTATTTTATTATCTGGCTTGCCTCAAAGATTATTTTATGTGGTGTGATGGCTTTAGATGTGACACAGTTAGATGTAAGCAGCTTTTTAAATGTTATTTCTTTGCAATTAAATGACTTTGAAGTCTATTTTGTAAGCTTTGGTGGGCCTTTAGTTCAGATAATAATAATAATAATAATAATTATTATTATTATTATTATTATTCTACAATAGCTGTGTGCTACTGGACAATCTCTAATTTAGATGTAAACCATACCAAAATCAGGATTCTATTTGGTATCATTGCTAATTAACAGGTATTAAAAAAATCCTTCCTGAGGGCCCTGAATGATGCATCTAAAGCAAACAATTTACAGCAGAGAAACTCTTTGAAATTGAATTTATTGCAGTCTCTCCCAGCCCACATGTGATCAAACAGCACAAATAAATAAATACACCTGCACTGTGGCAATAATTGTATTTTCTGGCCTGATTTACAGTGGTGTCACAGCCTTTGTGATGTGTCCCTGCAAACACAGCAATATTTAGAGGAAAACACAAATTATAACCAAGGTTTTCAATCTGGCTCCAAGAGCAGCACTGCTCTCTGAAACAGCATCTGTACAAATGTTTGCCAAAGGAGATTTACAGGAGGGGAAAAAAAGAGCAACAACAACAACAAAAAAATCTTTTCTTCAAGGTTTAAATTTGATGGTAGGTTAATTTGGGAACATTTAATTTAGATAAATACACCTGAATATACCATGAAGTAAAACTATCAACTACCAAAAATGAGGAGAAAAATAAAATCAGTGCTTGGAACTCGTTGATAGAGAATTTAAAAATCAGCATTTTAATTTATCTCATGAAGATCCTCATACAGAGTTATTTATTCAAGTCTGAACAGGTGGTTTGGAAGCTCTGAATGAAGCTGAGTTTCTCACATTTGTACTATCAGTGATTTTTACTTTAAAAAGCACAAATTCTGCTTAAAGCTTTCCCTAAATTAGGGGTTTTATAAGGTATAAAGTAAAATATTCAGGCTATTCACACCGTGTAAAACCATGTCCAGAGATGAGAAGTCGTGATTAACCCTGGAAATTTAAAGTTTTACAACAAATTTCTCTCTGAAAATCAGTTTATTACTGACACATCCTTGCACCCAGGGTTTTTGGAGTGCTTGTATTCATGCACAGAACCTGATTTTGAAAAAGGATTTTATGTGGGAGGAATCTGCATAAATGGGGATGTTTCCAAATTTTATCTATCCACAGTTAACAAATACTTTGAAATAATTAACTTACCTTAAATGGTGAAAGAATATAAACTACTAAGGGAAAAGCTTTTTAATGTGATGGACACACTGATATTTTAAAGTCAAATCTGCATCTCAAGGCATCCAAATTAATCTGGAAAAGGAGCTTTTTCCAATTGTCCTTCAAAGGCAGGCAAGATGACTGGGAAGCAAAAGACACAATGGCCCAGTGAAATATGTCAGGTTTAAAATGCAAATTAAAACTCTGCAGCGTGTTCTAGGTCTGGGTAACAGATTTGCAAATTCCAAAAGATTACAAAACCATTCCTGAGGATGATGGAATCCAACTTCATTCCCCAACAATCCCAGCCTGGGCCCAATCTGGGAATCAAATCCTTAATTCAGGGAATTTTGCTATCAGCAGATCACTTCTAATGCCAAAGGTGAGCACCAGAGGGATTTTGTACATCCCAGCCAGTCTTTTTGCACAGCTGAGTTAGAAATTTGTACATTTTGTTGGGACTGGGGAGAGATTCCCCTGGATTCAGCAAATTAACAAATGCTAGAGGACAAAATTTCCATGCATACTTACAAACAAGGGTGGAGAGCAGTTCCATGGGCTGCTTCCTTGGAAACAGCTTCTGCTTGATCCATGTGAATCATAAAATCATGGAATGATTTGGGTTGGAAGGGACTGAAAGCTCATCCAGATCCACCTTCCACCATCCCAGGCTGCTCCAAACCCCAATGTCCAACCTGGCCTTGGGCACTGCCAGGGATCCAGGGGCAGCCACAGCTGTGCCAGGGCCTGCCCACCCTGCCAGGGAACAATTCCTGCCCAAAATCCCATCCAGCCCTGCCCTCTGGCACTCCAGGCTGTCATAAATGCTCCCTCTCCATCTTTTCTGTAGGCTTCCTTCAAGGTTTGGGAAAAACAAAGTTTCTATAAAAATCTAAACTACAAAATATCACTGTCAGTAATTCCTTCTCAAGCTCTTCCCACTTGGGAGAGTTTTCCTTGCTTTTTTGTCCACTCAGCTGGTGAGAAGTCCCAGCTTGGATCTTTTGTTCCATGTTTATGGATAGTTGGAGTTCAGGAAAATTCAGGGAAATGCTGGAGCACTTTCTCATGCAATGCAAACAGGTGAAAGGAAGAAAGGATTCTTCGTGCAAAGAACTTCCTTGGCAAGGTGTCAACTCGATTAATGGCTGAGTAATTCCCTTCCTCTGTGCAAAGCAGCACAGAAAATGGATAAAAGTCATTAGAAGGAAGCTCTCACCAAGAGATCTAAATTACATCCTAATCCTTTAATTCCTCAGATGAAGAACACTCCCCGGGAAGTTCAGTGGCCTGGAAAATTCTCAATTCAACAATTTCTGCATCAGGCAAAACAGAGCTTGACATTTGTGCAGAGCAAACACCTCTTTGATCTGCCTTAGTTTGTACTGTTTAAATATCCCATTAAAATAAATATATTTCATGGACAGTTACCAGTTCAAGTGTATTTTTTCCCTAAAAGTTTAGTTTTTATAAACAGAAACTAGATAAGGAACCAGAAGGTCTTTATGCTATCTTTTTGTCATGCTTAAAAGTAGGAAAAAACCAACTATATCACCAATAAAGTGTAGAAATATCCATGTTTGCCATGTGATCAACAACTACAATTATCAATATTTATTTAAAATAACCAACAATTAATTAATAACTGATAAATATTTGAGATTCTTCTGTTTTCTGAGACCACACCGAGGCACCTGCCTGTCCTCACACACAGTTACCTTCCAGTGGTCTCATAAAAGTGCATGAGCCAATCACACAAAATATTTTATCAGCTCCTCTGGAATAATTAAAATAATTAACAGCTTTTACCTGCAATGGCAAATTAGAATCAGAGACTTAATTAAGTTTGGAAAAGATCATCAAATCTGTTCACCACTAACCCATGTCAGTGCCACATCCACACATTTTTTGAACACTTCCAAGGATGGGGGCTCCACCCATTTTTCCAATGCTTTAAAAACCCTTCCCAGGAAGAAATTTTAATTTCCAAACCTCCCCTGGCACAATTTGAAGCCATTTCCCCACACCCTGTAAATATCAGAGCAGTGCCTAGAAAGGACATGCAGGAAAGTTCTTCCCAACAACTGTGGAATAAAAAATAATCCTAAAATTACCTGCCCTGAAGAGGCATCTCCCGAATGGGAGGTGTGGGGTGGACCAGGAGAAGGAGAGAAGGGGACAAACAGAAATCAGACTCCATTAAATCCTATTTAATTTGACATTAGGATGTAACCCCTGAGCAGTTACTCCTCCCCCTTGTCACAACTGTGAGGGTTTCCTGGTTAATTTTAGCAAGATGTCCAATGCAAAACTTGTCAAAATGAATTAAGAAATTGCTGTTCATTACAGTGAACATTCAATTCATGATTTTATTCACAGCTGGAAGCTTAGATCCTATTTTTATCTTGGTATGGCACCAGTTTACCACAGGATTCTTTTAATATATATTCTTAATTTTACTGTATTTATCTCATCAGATCCACCTTATCCAGGCAGTTTGGGAAGACCTGGATTTCAACTGCTTCCAGGAGTTTCTACACCCTTGATATGCACAAGGTTCAGTCCCAAAATAAATCAGAATTTTACTCCCAAACAGCTGCAGATAAGCACTGAAAAATTACTTATCTAGATAATGGATTTCAACTCTTTCAGAATGCTTAATTCAAATGAACACACGACACGGGAATGAAATTAAAAGATTTAAAGGAAATAATGCAGGTGGAGAATAAAAAGGAAGCTTTGTTCTTGCATCAGAATGTATTAGATCTTGCAATTTGCATATACAAATAATTCAGCCACATTCACCGGCATTAAAAACACGGCAAGATCAAATTAGAAACGTAAGAAAAAAAAATAATAATAAGAGCTGAAACTGTATAATACATACATATATATATATTATAAAGATTTGACAAATTAAATACATTTTGGTTATAGAGAAAAGTTCCAGTAGCTTTACATGAAAAATGGGACGAGGGAAACGCAGACATTTCCGAAGACTGAACACGGGGTGGGTCAGGCTCATTTTAAAAGTTTTAAAAAATACATAAAAATAGCCTAAAAAACACAGCTAATTACAGTATGCATTCTTCATTAAGGCCCAAGTCAGCCAAGCACTTTTAAGGGGTTGCTTTGGGAACGGGGAATCCATGGCATTCCATGGATTGTGGGATGAGGATGCTGGGCAGCGAACGCTTAAACGCTGAGCTGGGACCTTCTGAACACATGAACAGTCAAAGTCACACAGTGACCAAAACCACAGACAGATCAGAAGGACACTTCCAATCCAACTATTTGGCCTTTTAAAGGAATTCCATGCAACAGGACGGAGGTTCAAAGGAAAAATCCAATCCACCAAGACACTCCCCAGAGCTCCAGCCACTGAGAACACCCAAGGGAGCTCTTCAAATTCCACAAAAACCCTCAATGGAGCTACAGCTGTGAACTCTGAATTGTATTTCAGGCATTTCTCTTTCCTCCTCGATATCTCAGTGTGATTATCAACTAAAATCCCAGTCCCCACCGAGGCTTTGGTGTTCCAGCTGAACTCCATCCTCCTCCTGGGTGCAAGGAGGCCTCCAGTGATCCCTGTGGGGAGCTGGGGTTGTGCTGCAGCTCCTCACACCCCCGCACTGCTGCACTGAGATTGGCTCATGGACAACTCAGGTTTTACCTCAGGGACCCCAAAATCTGCCCAACACACAAATTATTGTTGTTCAAATGCTGGCTAAATGGTCAGAAAGGTCCTGGCATCAGGATCAGTAACATGGGAATTCTTTTCTCTTCCAACCTTTTGGAGTCTCCCTGCACTGAGACAACCCCAGTTTTTACCACAGGGACCCACAAATCTGCCCAACAGACAAATTATTATTAATATTATTATTATTATTCAAATAATAATAAACCCTAAATGGTTGGAAAGATCCTTTCATCAGGATCCAAAACTGGGAATTCCCTCCTTTGTGTTATTTTCCAACCTTTCGGAGTCTCCCTGCACTGAGATTGACCACATGAGACAACTCAACCTCATTTTTTTACCTCAGGGACCCACAAAATCTGCCCAACAGACAAATTATTATTAATATTATTATTATTATTCAAATAATAATAAACCCTAAATGGTTGGAAAGATCCTAACATCAGGATCAGAAAATGGGAATTCCTTTGCATTAGTCTCCAACCTCTTGGTAGTCTCCTTGCACTGAGATTGAGTTCATGCACAACTCACCCTAAGTTTTTACCTCAAGGACCCAAAAATGGGACAAATTATTATTCAAATGTGGGCTACATGGTCAGAAAGATCCTGACATCAGGATGAGAAAATTGGAATTCCTTTGCATTATTCTCCAACCTCTGGGAGTCTCCCTGTGCTATAAATCAGACTGAACCCCCACTGTATCATTTCCAGGCTGAGTTTATTCTGGCTCTTGTGATTTGGATGGAATTTCAGGAACATGCTCCACTTTCACTACCCAACCCTGTGGCTCCAGGGTTTCTTCTCACAGAGGTTTAGTCTTTAAACAATCTCATTTTTCAAGTGCATAATTTACTGTACAAATAAATACAGGAGTGCAGCGAGACGGGAAGACAAGAACGGCCAGTGGCACTGTGGGAATTGGGTGCTCAGGAATTCCCACCCCAAACCTTTTCCAGCCAGGATGGAATGGAAGGAGACCTGGGAACACCTTCCTGTCCCTTTGCATTGCTCTGAGGTGCAGTGAGGTTCTATTGGAATGGGATAAAATAGTGCAAGAACAGCAGGGAAAAGCTCAGTTCAAGCTGCTTGTTTTAAGTAAGGCTTTGATGTTGCATGGCCAAAGCCTGGCTGGACGAGACAGAACTGTTGCATATTCGTTGTGTAATTAATTACAGATTCATCCCTTTGTGCTCATTAAGTCAGAGATGCTTTTGGAAGAGTGGGGAATTATTAACTTAGGAATTATTCAACATTGGGGTGCCCTGTGATTTTGGGGGATTTTCCAGCCCCTGGTCAGGGCTGTAATAAAAACTTTTATATTTTCTGTCACCAATTCTATTCTCAGTTGCACTTTCAGTAAAAATATATCTCTGTACACAACCTTAAACCCCTTTTGGAAAGTCCTGTTTTGATAACAGTTCTGCAAGGGTAAGAACCTGCAGGAACTTTTGCTACAATACTCAATGTTTCTGGCATTAAACTGCTCACAAAATGTTTTTTCCAAGTTTTACCTCTTTGTTATCCTGCTGAGTCAAACCAAGGAATAAGAGTTCATCTCTCGTTTCAAAGCAGTGGGAAATTATGCAGGTGTTTATAGAGAAAAGAAGCTTTTAATTCCATTTCTGGCCTTTCTCTTCAAGTAGACAAGTTCAGGTGCTGCAAAATATACTTTTCAGATATGCAAAATATTCTAAAAAAATCACATTATTGCCTTTCTAAGTCAATTTAAACAATATCTGGGAAAAAAAAAACCCCACCTAAATTAACAGGGCTCCCAAATTTCTGTTAATTCAAAAATTCAAATCTGTATTTCTACTGATTTTATCCTATGGACAGTAAGACTCAAAATCCAACAAAAGCTGGAGGCTCTTTAAAACAGCCTGGACAAATAAATACCTGTTTTCCTGGTGAACAAAACATGTTTAAACATGTGAACCAAAATTCAGTTTTTTTAGGATGAACTGTAAATCACCTGTCAAAAAATTCAAGAATTGGGAGATAACACTGTTGATAAATATTTATGAGTGGCAAAATTCAAAGGAAAAAAAACCCCAAAATTTAATTTTTTGTCATTTAGAATAAAGATTTCTATCCCATCTTACAGTGCTATACAGTATAGGAACATTATACTTTGCTTTAGAAGATATTTATATTTAAGAAACAACTTTATACAGCAAATGCAACTTTTAGAGCCAACACAACTTTGTATTTACAGTTCAGTCAACAACCCAAGTGACACAGAATAAATTAACATAATATACAACTATTTATACAGACAAATTAAAAAATAAGGCAGAGAATTCTCATTTGAAATTAGCATAATCTGAAAAGATGTCGATGAAATCTTGTACCACTCTGTAGCAGAATTCATACTGTTCCTGGAAAACAAGGGAAAGAGGTCAAAACGTGGGTTTGGTTACACTAAGGAAATCTGAATCCTGCAAACCCCAGTGATAAATTCAATGTGTCCAAACTGGGACCAGTAGCTGAGGACTGGTGTGTTCTGATATAATTTATTATTTAAAATAAAAACAATGGTTCCTCTTTCTTTGGTCAGACACAGGCTGATGGATGCTCTTTGCTTCAAGTGATTTCTTGAGCTTTTCCAGAGATGCTTCTTAAACTGAATCAGTTCTTAGGCCTGGCTTTTGATTTAAACCCAGGTGCTCACAGCAGAAACTCCTGAGCACTGCCCAGGGATAATCAGGGAATCATAAAATCCCAGGAGAGTTGGGTTGGAAAGGACCTGAAATCCCACCCAGTGGCAGGGACACCTCCCACTGTCCCAGGCTGCTCCAACCTGGCCTTGGGCACTGCCAGGGATCCAGGGGCAGCCACAGCTGCTCTGGGATTTCCATCCCAGTCCCTCCCCACCCTGACAGGGAGGAATTCCTGCCCAATATCCACCCATCCCTGCCCTCTGGCAGTGGGCAGCCATCCATCCCTGTCTCAGCCTGACCATGGATAATCCAATTCCTTCCTTCTTCCTTTTATGTTTACTCAGTAGGGAAAAGCATCTGGACTAAGCTTCAAACAGTAGTTGTAGATGACTTGAAGGAAAACTTGAAAGATTTTAAAGAAGTCAGAGACATTTCCATGGATTTCCATATCCCTGGATGTGTCCAAGGCCAGGCTGGACCCTGGGACAGTGGGAGGTGTCCCTGCCCATGGCAGGGGTGGGAATGGGATGAACTTTATGGTCCCTTCCAACCCAAACCATTCCACGATTCCAATTTATGCCCAGGCATTTTAAAGTAAGAAAGAACAACTGATAGATAGCTTGAAATCCATTTACTTAATACATTTTATCACCTGCAACACTCAAAGTATGTTTAGTTTATGTGCCTCAACTTCCTAAAAGACAGAGAACATTTAACCAAGTTGTATTTGTAGACATTTGCCCTAAGAACCCCGACCATGCCTTGTACACACGCACCCACCACACATCACTTATGCCAACCCTCACAAAACCCCTTCCCAAGGATATTCCCACACTTCCAAAGCCCTGGTAAATCCCATACCAGTGTTTGCACCATGTGTGGCCTCTGCAGCCTCAAGCTCTTGACAGCCTGGAACACGTCCAGGAGCCCCTCGGCCTTCACCCGCTCCAGGATGTTGCTCAGGGCTATGAAGGTTCCCGTTCTCCCTGCTCCAGCACTGCAAAGAGAACACCTTTGTTTGGCATGAACTGGGATGCAAATGGGCACAGAGGGATGCAAATGGGCACAGAAGAGCCCAGCTGAGGTGCAGAGGGGGCTGACCTGCAGTGCACAGTGATGGGGTGGTTCCCTGTCTGCTGCTGCTGCTTCTGCACGGCTGCGATCAGGTCGATCATGCCCTTCCCCTCGGCAGGAATCCCGATCTCCGGCCACCCATGGAAGTGGAACTGCCTCACCAGCCTGCTCTGCTTCTCCTGGTTGCTCTGCCAGCAGGAAAACACCGTTCAGACACTTGTTAGTCCCAAGTGGAAATAATAATTCCTGACTGGAACATCTGCAGCAGCGATTTTGCGCTGTTACAGGAGAGCGTTTGCGACATGGTAAGATATTAAAGGGCTTGGTGGTTTTATTTCCAGTAATATTCCATCATTCTATCCTGGCAGGTCTGTTTCTATATCCCCACTCTCTGATAATTTCCCCCTACACAGCTTTTTCCTCTGGGAAGGACTTAGGACCCACTGGAAGTGTCCACGGGTTAGAAAAACCTGGGACAGTGGGAGCTGTCCCTGCCCGTGGAAGGAGGTAGAGTGAGGTGAGTTTTAAGGTCCCTTCCAACCCAATCCAGTCTGGGATTCTGTGAAAAATCCTGAATCAAATTTTCTTTGATACCTATGTGGGAGATGGCAGAAAAATCCAGGAATAACAGCAACAACACAGCAGTTTAAAAAACCCCAAACCCCCATTTTTCACCCATCTGTTTCACTGATCAAAATTCTCAGGGACTTGAAGCAAAATTATTTCATACAAGCTTCCTCTTAAAGCCAGTTTTTTATTAACCACATTTAAGTTTAGACAGAAATCCCAGAATTTAAGATACACAACCATTTTTTCTGAAGAAAAAAAAAAACAAAAAACCACTATTATAAAATGGAAATTTTAAAGAATTACCTGATTATATGTAACCAGGAAGTCCCTCACACTGATGGCATCCATCAGGTTGTCACTCTTGATTTCCACCGTGATCTCTCCGTGAGTCACAGAGCCCTCTGATGGCCAGTACTGGCAGCACTTTTCCTGCAGAATCCAGAGAATTGCAAACATTCCTTGATTTGTTTTCCCCCACTTAGCTACATTGCCATGAATCTCTGGTATGAGAAGTGACATCCAGTATAATAAGTGTGTTCTAAACACTAAAAATACAGTGATAAAATATTTCTTTAATAGAAACCACCATGATGGTGGAGGCCCAGATTGCAAATACTGCTTTAAAACAGAGTAGAATAATAAATGGAATTCCTGAAAGCAAGACAGTGTTTTTTAAAACCTCCCAAAATCACCAAGAAAAAGCTTTTCAGACACCCTTGTTGAACCCAGAATGTTCAGGCTGCAGCACAGGACTCTTTTGTGAATTAATGACATTAAGTGTCATATTTAAATCAAATAATGAATTATTTCTCATATTTAAATCAAATTAGGACAGGCTTAAAATGAGCAACAGGAGCTTTTACTGGGACAAATGGGATAAAAGTTTACAGGAAAGTTTGTTCCCAAATCCCAAAACTCTGTCCCGCGTCAGGCATCCCTCGACGCGAACTGGAGGCCTTCAAAAAAGCTTTTTTTGTGTTTCCTGACAATTCCAGAAAAACCAGCGACGCTGCCTCACACCAAAGAGTGAAGCAAGTGCTCATTTTAAGAAAAAAAAAAAAAAAAAAAAAAAATCTCAGATTGCTGGATTTTTTTAGACCACAAAATTAATTTCTCCAGCAGCGCCGCCCGTCGGGAGGGGCTGGGCGGGGCGGGCACGTACCTGCTCCCTCTCCTGCACCTCGGTGAGCATCACGATGGTGTGGCACTTCCACTCCCACACCATCCTCCAGAAATCCTCCACCGTGTGAGGCAGGGGGCCCTGGGTGGCAATGAAATAATCCTTCTGCCGGTATCCCTGCGGGAAGAGAGGGGAGCACACGGGGAGGGGGGACAGGGACTTAAAATGGGGGCTTCTCCCCCCAGGAACGGCCTCGGGTTGAAGCAGGGAAGGTTGAAGTTGGGTATGAGGGGAAATTTTCCCTACAGAAAGTGTTCTCAGTGCACAGGGCAGTGGTGAAGTCCCAATCCTTGGGGGGGATTTAAAAGCCATGTGGAGGTGGCACTTTGGGGACATGGGGCAGTGCTGGGGGATGGTTGGACTCAGTGATCTGAGAGAGCTTTTCCAGCCTCAGCGACTGTGTGGTTCTAAAATCTCCCCCAAATTCACAATCTTCAGGTGAATTTCCAGTCGTGGCTGAGGGGATGAGATTCTGCAGGACCAGATTTCACGAGATGATCCCAACAGCAGCTCCCAGCTTTTCTCTAGAATTAACTTCTTCCTCAAGTTTTGAGGTCCAGTTTTATATCACAGAAATCAGTGAGGCTGGAAAAAACCTCTGAGATCATCAAGTCCAACCTGTGACCCAACACTGAGGGCCACATCCAGCCTTTCCTTATTTCCATGCAGATGTTACCTGTACAAAATCCACAACCCTCAGTCACTAACATGGTTTTACTGCTTAAGGACGTGATTAATTCTCATGTTTCAACAAAAACACAATCCTGTGTTACTCAGCTTCCAACAGGAAGTTGGGAAGAAAGCTTGGAATGCATCCAGCTCTGCCCAAGTAAAGCCTGGCTTTGCCAAACACTGTGACAGCTTTTCTCTGTGCCCAACACTGACTTTTCTGTTTCTCAGAAAAGCAAATATTTACACCTGTTAACCTGACACAGAGAATGGAATCACTGGCTGTCGGTTGTGCAGCTGATTTGTATGGTCGGAATTTAATAAAAGATTTGGTTTATAAATCTAACTATGTTTAAATTGCACAACCATTTAAAAACACCAGATAAGAAATGCATTGGATAACTCCCATAAACAAAGCTCATGTTCTTTTCATGCCAAGCTGATTGCACTTTACAAGGACAATCAGCACCAGCATAATCTCTGATTTGAAAACGAAATGCATGAAAATGTTGTATACTTACATCTATGAAGGAGGCATTGATGTAGTCTGTGTACTCCTGCCCTCTTTTCATGGACAGAATCACTCTGTTAAAATCATCTGGGGGGGAAAAAAAAAAGTCTGGGCTTAGTTTTGAGCCCAGTAAAAAAAAGCCAAGTCTTAATTTTGAGTCCAGTCTTACTTTTGCCACCTGCACACGGAAGAACAAACCCCACCAGACCTGTTCTCTGAAATGTTCATTTCCAGGTGCAAACATTACAGTGCTGCTCTGATGGTGCCAGGAATCCCACAGAAAAGGGGTGGTTTAAAAGGTGGAACTGCTGAGTGATTTAATTCAAAATCCCCAATTGTAACAGATTTTAGGATGATTTAGTAAAACCCATTTCAGTGAATTTTTTACAGATGCCAGTTTGTACAGGGAGCTGTGTTCTGAGCTGTGCTGGATCACAGCTCCAGTGAGTGCTCCCAGCCAGGGATTTCTGGCCCTTTTTCTGGAGATGAGGAGCTGGGCTCTTACAGGGGATGATCTGGATGACTCTTGCTTTCTTCATGTTGGCTGGAAGGTTGCCAGTTCTCATGTTCTCCTTCATGATCCTGACGTTGGTCAGCTTCTGCAGAAACCACACGGGAGGGTGAGCAGGCAGGGCCAGGAGTGGGGCACTCAGCACATCCTGCACTCCCAGCCTCTGGAATGACATTGTTGGCTAAAAATCACTGCCAGTCACAGGCAGCCTGCAGCCACCACACTGTCCTGGCTATGAAAATTAAGAAGGAATAACAATCACAGAATAATTTGGCTTAGAAGGGACCTTAAATCCCACCCAGTGCCACCCCTGCCATGGCAGGGACACCTCCCACTGTCCCAGGCTGCTCCAACCTGGCCTTGGGTGCTTCTCTGTGCCAGGGCCTCCCCACCCTCACAGCCAAAAATTCCTTCCCAACATCCCATCTAATCTTCCTTCCCTCAATACTGTTGATTTTTGAACTTGTTGCTCTATCAACAAACTTCGTTTTACATCATTTTCTTTACCAATTCCTGGTAATGCCAATACCAGTTCCTGGTAATATCAATACCAGTTCCAAATTCCTGGTTAAATTAATGCTTTAAAGCAAAGAGGGAACTCCAGTTAACACCCAGATGTCAATTAATACTTTCAACCTATATAGAAAATAAATATTTTACCATAAGGAAAATCATTTTAAAAAATCCCTCAGGGAACTAAAGTCATTTTAACAACGATCACACACAGGCAGTGTGGTTTTCTTCATCTGGGATTTCTCCACGGATATGAAATGGGGTTTTCTGTTTTTTGGGGGGGTTTTCTTGGAGGTTTTTCTCCCGACAGTGTGGACATTCAGCACCAGCCCTGTAAACCCCCTGCAGTTCTCCCTGCAGTCAGTCACCTGGGAGTTAACAATCCCACTGGGATGCAGATTAGGAGCACCTAATCCAGTTTCCTCTTCCAGCATTATCTGATCTGGCAACCTGCACCAGGACTCAGAGAATCTCTCCACCTTGCTTTTATAAACAAACCATTCAGGGAAAGGCCATGGAATGACACAGCCCTGAATGAGGGAATTAGATTAGAATCTGAATGTAGGGAACAGGATGTTCAGCAAGGCCCCATTCACAACCACCACCAACAAAAACAAATTCTTTCCTTTTATGCACCTTTAAGGTTACATTTTATCCTCTTGGCTCACATCTTGGAAATCCTATGGGAAAGGTTTCCATACTTACTTTAAATTCCTCTTCCAGCCCTATTTTGACCAGGTTTGGGGCTGTGTTGTGGGAAGTCTGGAGGTGTTTTTCCAGGGATGACACATCCAGCTCTGTGTCACCATAGAGGTAGTACTCGAGTAAGGCTTGGTAGATGAAGGAATATTGCATCTGCAAAGGACACAGAGGAAGATCAAGGGAGGGAAATGAGGAATTCTGGACTTATTTTAAAAGCATGGAATGGTTTGGGTTGGAAAGGGACCTTAAAAATCACCCCAGTGCCACCCCTGCCATGGCAGGGACACCTTCCACCATTCAAGTGTTCAAGCTGGCCTTGGGCATTGCCAGGGATCCAGGGGCAGCCACAGCTGCTCTGGGAATCCCATCCCAGCTCCTCCCCACCCTCCCATTCCTTCCCAAAATCCCAGCCCTGCCCTCTGGCAGCTCAAAACCACTGCTCCTTGTCTTGTCACTCTTTGGTGACAATCTCCTGATTATTAAAATAATGATAATACTTAGAAATTATTACACTAAACCAGAGTTCTCCTGTTTCACTCACATTTCTACTCATATTCTCTGACATTCCATTCTTGGGTGCATGAGAAAACCAGGAAATGACTCCCAAAAATTCAGTATTTTGCAGTGGTCTTCTCCCCCTTTATCTTCTCCCCCACCCCACACCTTTCACTGGGCTTTCTGCATTTCTGAATTAGAAAATCCCAGAATGATTTGGGTTGGAAAGGACCTTAAAGATCACCTCATTCCACCCCCTACCACGGGCAGGGACACCTCCCACCAACCCCAGGTTACTCCAAGCAATTTGGATCCTTCCCAGCTGTCCAACAGCACGGGACACGCTGTGCTGCACGACAGAGTGGGAACACAGCAGAATTCCCTTGGGAAAGCTGGGATTTTGGGTGGTTGAAGTGCTCTCACATCAGTCTGGACCATCTGGGGCCGCTGGTTGCGGATCCTGGAGACGAAGTCGAACACGTCCACCCTGTGCTCGGCGTGCATCATGTCCATGATGGCATCGATGACGATGAAGGTGCCCGTGCGCCCCACGCCCGCGCTGGGGAGGGAACAAACACACACAAACCTCCGTGGGAACACCCCAAACTGACAGCCTCCTGCCCAGACTGAGCTGGGACACTGGCTGGGAAGTGTGAAATCTCATGGAGTTGTGGGATTGGTAAGGAGGGAGAAGCTGTCGCAGATCCTGGAGTCCGGCGGTTCCTCCTCCACGTCCCCGAGTGCCACATCCACAGGGTTCTTAAACCCCTCCAGGGATGGGGTTCCACCCCTGTGGTCTGTCCCAATGCCTGGTCACCCTCTCAGCGAGGAAATATCTCCCAATATTCCATCTAAACCTCTCCCTTGTTCATTTTAACAAGCACAGCAAAAAACGAGGGGCGTTTTTAGCATAAAAACCCAGCTCTTCCCCGCTGATGCCATCACAATTACACTTAAAAAGACACATAAAAAAAAAATCTTCTTTACCATTTCTAATAATTCAGGTTAAGATAAAATTTTAATTATTCTTTTAGTGACTTTTAGCTCTGCATTTCCCAACGTTGCCATCCCTAAGCACTTTTGGGTTTCTATATCCTTAAAAGCCACGAGAGGGAGCACGACTGTTAGAAATGACAAAATTCCAGCGTCTTTCAGCTCTTCCTTCCAGAGGAAAAGGGCATGGCATCCTGTACTGGTCATGAGTGGCTTTCCTTTAGCCTCTGGGCAGTTTGCTTGGCTGCAGTAGCCACAAACACCTCCAGGAACACGACAAAAACATCCCCCCTCCCCTCAGGGAATCAAAAATACAAAACAATTCTCAGCAAGGCAACATGAGGTATTCAATAACACCAGGAAAAAAAAAAGGATTGTATTTGTAGCACAATTATTTCATTTCCACTTTACCAGCAGGGAAACCAAAGCCCACGAGCTCCACTATTCCAGAGGTGTGGAGGGACAGTGGACATTCCTTTCCCTCTCCCTTCCATCCATCCATGCTGGTCCTCTGGTACCACAAGGAACCCTCCACTTATGCCCCGATGTCCTAATTCCCACTTAAAAGGGATTATTCCCCTCCTGACAGCCCTGGAAGCCACCTCTGAGCATGGATGTCCCCTCCCCAGTTCTCACTTGGCCCTCAGTGCTCATTCCTGGGAGGTTTTAGCCCAGCTCAGCTTCCTCACTTCCCTTTCCAGGCACAATCCCTTTTTACACATCCCTGTTCTCTCCCAGTTCCCTGATCAGATCAGCTCTGGATTCCATCCTTGCATTTTCCTGCTAAAGCTGGGGACTTCCCCACCCTGGACATCCACCTCGGAATCTCCCAGGGTGTCTCCATCCTCAGCCTGCTTTGTGGCATCCCTAATTCAGTTATTCCTCAAAGTCCCTCTCTGAAAGAAATTCTCACTGAAATATTCCCACTGAAAAAAATCTACTTATTTCTAAAAAAATCTATTCTCCCCACTGAAAAAAATTCTATTTCTAAAAAAACCCTATTTCTAAAAACTTACAGAATACAAAAACCAGCACCAATCCTGCCACTCCTCATTTTCACTCCCTGACTTCCAAATCAGCATTTTATTCACTTCCAAAACCTCACTGGAAAGGTTTTGGCCGGAGTGGCTGGGCCAGGATTTTTTACAGGCTCCCTAAAAAAGGCTGGTTACTCACTGCTGATGGGCTTCCCTTTCCTTTTCCCAACAATTCAGTGGTGTCACATCCTGAGCTGGGATGGAAGTTCAGTGTCACCTCTGTCCTCCTTTATTTCTGACACACAAGGGCCTCACCGTGCTCTGCTGGCCCTTTAGATTTAAATCTCTGCAGGTATTTAGGAAATTAGTTTGGATTTTCCTTGCTTTTGTCTTAACTTCTGCTGCTTAAACCAAGCACAGCATTTCCTGCTGCTGCCAAATAAAGCTCAAGCCCAGAATGAGACTCCACACACAGCCAAGGGCTGTAAAATATTCTCAACTGAGATAACTCAAATCTACTTTTCCCATCTAAATGGGGTTTTTTTATTCCTGACACCTGGGAGAGAAGGTGAATCCCAGCAGGACAAACACCCTCTTTTTCACTGGCACACATTTCCAGGGAGTATTTCCAGCAAGGAAAAAGAAACAAATACAGGAATTTACGACTTTTTTTTCCTTAAAAACAAGACCCAGACAGATAAAGCTGCTCTTCTTTCCTTTTCAATCTGCTCTTGTGTTCTTTTGATTCTAACCTTGCAATAATTGCTCCTGAAAAGCCACTCCTTGCTCAGGGGTGAGCTTACAGTTGCTATGGAGGTTGCAATTATTCTCTTCAAAGTGTTTGGGAGTTTGGTTTTAGTTTCAATAAAGATTTCAGCAGTTCAGCAGCAGCCCTTGACAGCAGGATGTGCCTGTGTGAGTGCCCAGCTCGATTCTGGGTTGGGATGGAGCACATTTTTTAAATTGCAGCATTTAAGTCTCTTGAATTCAAGTCTTTCTTCCAAACTTTTCAGGCATTTCATGGCTAATTTCCATTAAAAAAAACTGCAATTTGACTGTGGGAGAAGTGGGGGATGAATTCCCAGAGCAGCATTGAGTGACAAAGGCCACAGATTTCTATCACCAGTCTGTTTTTCTGACAAAGAACAGATTTATAGCAAACAATGGGGATCCCTCATTAAAAAAAAAAAAAAAAAAAAAAGCCCAAAGAGCAGAACAACAACTTCTGTTTGAGTGCTAAACTGACAGCAAAGACAGAGCTTTGGAAGTTGTTTTTACTCTGGGCTCTCAAAAACTCAGCAGATTATTACCCTTGAATAGGAATATGTGAGCAAATATACCCATAAATATAAATACATATAGAAAATATATAGAAAATATAAATGGAATCTTAAAAAAACACATAAAATTATGTTTAAAAAATCTAAATATATATAAATAACTCCAGGCCAAGCCACTAAGAATGGCCTGAGGAGCACATACATACCTACAGTGAACCACAATGGGTCCAGCATGGGCAGGATTCAAGGTTTTGACTTTTTTCAGGAATTTCAGCATGCCAATAGGTGTGAAAGGCACCCCAAAATCTGGCCAGCTGGTGAAGTGGAGCTGTGTGACAAGCCTTGGAGCTTTGCATCCCTCGTGGAGCTGCAGGAACATCCAGAACTCTGAGTTTGACATCTCATTTTTCATGCAAATATTCACCAACAAACTGCCATGGTTATTGATGGCTTTATTCCCCACCACACTCCCAGCCTGACTCGAGGATTTGGAGTTTACAGGGTGTGGAAAATAAAAACACTAAGAAAAAGTAATCATTTATTATTAATTTTCAGTGGAATAATCCCATAATCCCAGGAGAGGATTGCAAAGAGCCAAACAGATCCAAACCCACTCATTTTTTTATCTGTGCAATTTTTTCCCCCCAAAGATCCAAGTCCCTTCTCCTGCGCTGGGCATCGCTGAGCACAAAATCCCAGAACCCAGGAATTGCAGTGGATATTCTGCATCAAACCTTTCTTCCCTGCCCAGGAGAGACACCACACCTTTCTCCACTCACAAATTCACTGCCTACATTTCCTCCAAGCACATCCTTGGGGATTTGTGAGCCCCTCTCACCGACTGCACGCAGAACTTGCGGATGGTGTAATCCACCAGCACGATGCAATCCTCCACGGACACACGGATATTCCCGTAGGTCCAGCAGCCCTGGTCAGGCCAGTACTGGAAACATTTCTCCTGCACAAAAAAACACAGGGAGTTTTAGAACCAAACACAGGGAATTTGTTGTGTTTTATGTTGTTTTTGCCAGTCAGGGTTAAATTCGTGAGATGGATTTTCTTTTTTGGACTCAGACGTTTATTAATTCTCAACTCTGTTACAGTCTCACAAACTGTGAGTTCTACAGCACTTCAAGCTAACAAACTAAAAATGGAGCCAAATTTCTTTCTCTACAAGGCCTTTCAAGGATAAACAAACTATCCAATTAAGAAATGACACCTAAATTAGTTTTACTTTTAACCCCATAACCAACCACCCCCGGCCTGCAATGTGGGGTTTTCTACCCAGTTACAAAAAAACCCACCAAAACTCATGAAGAAAAAGGTGAAAAAGAAGAACTCAGCCTCCACCCTAAAACCTCCATCTTGTTTTATATATATTCCTATATTCTAAAACCTTAAACTCTAAGTTTTCTACCATGTGAGACCACACACTTCTATCCAAACTCCACACCCATAATCCCAGTTCCATGATTCAATTTTGGAAGCCTTCTCCACAGCCTCAGGTCCAATGCAGTTTCCTTGGGGGTCAGTGCCTGTCAGCACAGAAAGCCTGAAATTCTCAGTGCCCAGGGATCCAACAGGAATTTTAGAACCAAGCACAGGGAATTTCATCTCCCTGACTCTGCTTTCACTGCTGAGCACTCACAGTTGAAAGCAGGGAAGGTGGGCACAGCTGTGAGTGTGCAGAGCTCCTCATCTGACACAACCTCAGCACCCTGCTACTGCTCCTTAAACTGATGCAGAGAAGGTGAGAACAGCTTTAAATTGGTTTTTAACCTACTCAGCCCCCACAGCCTTTGTTTCAGTTTGGCAGCTTTGTTTCAGGGTGTCCAGCTGTGGGGACTGCGAGGTTCTCACTCTGTTTTCAAGCTTTAGCTGCAGCCAGTGAGAAATTCAAAGCAGTTCTCATTTGGAGCCATCAGGAATATCCAGATTTAGCAATTCTGGCTGCTCACACTGGGAATTGGCCCTCATGGCCTGGTTTTGCTGTTTGAGCTCCATCAAGCAGCAGTAGAAGTGCAGGAGAATTAAGTCCAGGAGGAAAACAAGGAATGCCCACCCCTAGGGGACAGGAAGGAACAGCAGCACCCTCACAAAGAAGCAGCTTTCATTTCTCATGTTTTAGTTGACAAAGTGTGTATTTTGAAACCTAACACTCAGGAAACTGAACAGAGTTTTTATCTTCATTCCTCATCAATCCCATCCACAAGTGCAGCCTTAACACTGGGATAAAACCTCTGGAGTTTTCCTTTGGCTCTGGGCTATGCAGGACACAAGTGGCCCATCAGAATTTTCTCCTTGAAATCACCTGATATAAATGGGGATTTCAGAAGTGAAAACTACGTTTTTGAGCAGAAACTTAGCTGTGCTGACAGGGGCCAGGGCAGGAAGTGGTCAGAAAAGCACCTGGCCAGACCCTGAGCAGCCACCACAGCTTCTGGAGCACTGGGGACACCTCCCAGAGCAGAGTGAAAGCTCTTTACCTCTTTTCTTTCTTTCAGGTTGGTTAACATGACAATAATGGCTGATTTCTGCTCCCAGATCATCCTCCAGAAGTCATTGACTGTTTCCTGCTTGGGTCCTGCAGAGAGAACAGGGCAATGCACAGGAGAGGGGATGGAGCAGATCCCAGAGCATCCCACATCCCTGCCCTGGGCACCAGGGCTGGGTTTGCTACACCTGCACAGCTTTGGAATGTACCAAATTTGTATATTTATGCATTAAATAACTCCCCTCATGTTTTCTTTTACATAACCATGCACCCACATCTACATTTTTAGAAGGAATCTCCTCTCTTGAAATATCACTCATAGAATCACAGAATGGTCTGAGTTGGAAAGGACTTGAAGGAACATTTATTTTCCACCCCTGCCATGCCAGGGACACCTCCCACTGTCCCAGGCTGCTCCAAGTCCCAGTGTCCAACCTGGCCTTGGGCACTGCCAGGGATCCAGGGCCTCCCCACCCTCACAGGGAACAATTCCTGCCCAAAATCCCATCTAAATCTCTCCACTTTCAGCTTAAAGCCATTCCCTGTGTCCTGTCCCTCCAGCCCTTGTCCCCAGTCCCTCTCCAGCTCTCCTGGAGCCCCTTTAGGCACTGGAAGATTCTCTATGACATAAAATATTAAATAATATTTAAGAATTAAACTATAGCAGGAGCAACACTTAGAATTCCTACTTTGCAGCTCTTCCCCATGCCAAGGTTCCACAATAAATTTGGAATGCATCATCAGGAGACACCAGTCTGGAAGCAAAGAGGGCCTGGAGGGGGGAATGAGCCTCTGCCAGACCAGAATCTACAGGTCTAGAGGCAGCTGGTCACCTCACACAGATCTCAAGTTCATTTCAGCTGTAACCTCTGAGTCCAGCCTCACACCTGACCACCACCTGCAGCTAAAAATAACCTTTCAAACACATCTATAATTAAATGTGCTCAGCCCTCAGCTATAGAGAAGAGAGAAATGAGTTACCTTGTGCTGCTATAAATTTATTCTTTTCTTTATAACCCTGTGGAAATAAATGCCACAGAAGTTAAAAGGTGAAAGGCCAATGTGTTCTAGCAGAGAATTACTTCTTTAATTCCCAAAGTTTGGCCAGCTGTGGGCAACTCTCAACTCACATCTATGTATGATGCATTAATGTAGTCTGAAGGTGGGACTCCATCAATTTGGGTCAAAATCACTCTGGAATGATCATCTGAAAGAAAATAAGGACATTGGCAAGTCATTAAATCTGAAATCTCCTTGCAGGCAGGAGGTCTGGAAAAGCAGAGAGTTCCCAAAGCACAGACAAGACATGAACAGCATTTCTGACCAGTGAAATTGGTATTAGTTGAGTATTTTCAGCACATGAACAGCATTTCTGATCAGTGAAATTGGTATTAGTTGAGTATTTTCAGCACATGAACACTACCAGCAGCCTGCTCAGTGCCAAAATTAATTATCTGGTTTAAAAGAAGAGCGAATGGCTTACATGGCAGGATGTTGGGATATCTGTTCTTCTCCCTGTTTTCCTCCTTATTTGCCATTTCAAATGTTCCCTGCACATATCCAGAGGTTAATGACTGGGAAAAAAAAAAAAAAAAACAAAAAAAAACCAGACACAGAGTCAATGTATTAGAAAACAAATAATTATGACTGCACATTGCTTAGGGAAAATTCAACAGAACTAAATACATTTCAACTTTTCGCCCCCCACACTAACTTTAATCCCTCTCCAACAGGCAACTACATCCTGGCAGATTTCACTCCAGACAACGAGTACAGCAGCTGGGGAGAGAGAAGGAATTTATTTTTCCCCCTTTAGAGCTGGCAGTTATTTATTTAGCAAATTGTTAAACTCGGAGCTGCTGCCTGGAGCTGCCATCTGCTGCAGTGCCACGGCCCCTGCTGGCACCCACACTGGGCACAGGCACACAAACAGGGCTGGGACCTCACCCCTGCATGCTGAGCACACCAAATATCCAACATCTCCCTCTGCTCTGCAGGTGAAGGCCCAGCAAAGGGTGAAAAGGAGGAAGGAAAAAGAATTTGTGTGGTTTTATTTTGACGTGGTGAGAGTTGAGCTCGGCGAGCTGGCAGTGAGAGCTGAGTGCAGGGAAATTCAGTCTGGCTTAAAAAACCCCAAACAGCCACAGAGGGCAATAAACCAAAGGAAAAAACAGAGAGGAAGGTGAAGATGAAAGCAAGGAGGTGCCCAAGGTGGAGCTTCTCCACAGGGGAGATGCTGCCATTGCAGATGGACCCAACCAGAACTGGGAAAGTTCCTGTAAGTGGATTTCATGGAGTTCCTTTAACTGAGCCCCAAAATCCCCAAGGGGGGATCCCACTGAGGTAAAATCCCAGCAGTTTGGGAAGGCATCACCACCTTTTCCCACTCTTGTACCTCCCCCTGCCCAGTTTGAGTTACTCAGAGCAAGGAAAAACGTGGTCAGGGAGGGCAGAGCAGGGTTGGGAGGGAGCAGGGCTGGAAATTCCCCCCAGAAGAGCAAAGGGTGACACAGGAGAGGGGCCATGGGCAGCACTGATGCTCCAGCACACAGGAAACAGCAGCCTGCACACGTGGCTTTGGTCTGTTGGGGCTTTTGGGGCACATTAAGCTGTGAATGGAAAGGAAAGGAGGTTGAAAGGGGGTTGAGGAAGGAAGCTGCTGTCAGCAGACTGCTTCATTCCTGATGTGAATGAAGCTCGTGGCTTTTTATCAGCCCATTTTGCTGATTAAAGTGCATTTATGAAACACAAACCCTAAATTTTTGTGTAATAAGGAAGAGTGGGAGGTGGAACTCGATGCTCTTTAGGCTCCTTCCAACCCAAACCATTCTGTGACCCTATGAAATAATTATCTTCCTAAACACAACCTCTTCAAACTTAAAATCAGGCACCCAATTTTCATTTACCAGCCAGGAGAGTTCTGGCTTTTCGTGTGAAAAACACATGACAAGGAATTCTCTTTGGCCAAATCAGCTCTCCATGCCAGGCCCTGGCATCCCCCAGGAAACTCCCTGTGCCCCAGAGTGGGTGGTGAGCCCAGAGCCAGGGCAGAGCCCAGCTCCTGCTCCCACCCACTGGGAGGATGTGATTCAGCTCCTCAGCACATCCTCCCTGCACCCCAAACCACGAGGAGCTGACGAGTCCTGCTGGCCCTGCCTCATCTGCTGCCACCACACTCTGACCTGTCCCTGCTGGGCAGCAACCCTCAAATCCCACTGAAGCTTCCACAGGCTCAACCCACCCAGGATCAGCACATTTCTTCTTTTTTTTTAGCACTGGATGAGCCAAATTTCCTCCTTTTTTTTAAGCACTGAATGAGCCACAGGGATGTCTTAATCCAGCCAGAATTAAAATTCCAAAAGAGAACTCTTAGGGGGAAGCTTTTCAGTAATTAATCTGAAAATCAAGGCCATAATCCCTAACTTCAGGGATGATCAACAGGGGCTTTACAGGAAAAAAAAAATTTTTTTTCCTTTTTTTCCTGTGAAGAAAGAACACACTCTTCTAGCACCCAATGCTCACAAAGGAATCACATAACTTAAAAAAGAAGGAGCTTCTGCTATTCTGGTGAGTGTCCAAGGGGTGCAAGGCACCTCTTAAGGGTCATTCAGGCTTTAAGGACAAAATCAAAGGAGCTGGAGAACACCACTAGGCAAATAAATCCAAGAGAACTGTCCTCAAAGTCAGGAACTGTCCTCAGAACTCTTTTCTGCCTGCTGGGTGTCTTCATCTTTTAGTGTCTGGTTTATTTTTACCAAAAAAAAAAATCTCTCAGGACCAAATTTCTCAGGTTGGTGCACGTGCCTGGGCAGTGCTGGCTGTCAGGGCTCACCACTGTCAGCCCAAATTTTGTTCCTAATTCCCACTGGAGCTGCTGTGTCTGCATTCCCAGAGATGCCTGGTCCCTGATGTGTGGGCAGAGATCCCTGGAGCATCCCCAGGGCAGGGCTGAGGCACAGAACCAGAGAATCCTGGAATGGTTTGGGCTGGAAGGATCTTGTAAAGCTCATCCAGTCCCACTCTTCCAAGGGCAGGGACACTTTCCATTATCCCAGGGTGCTCCAAGCCCTGTCCAACCTGGCCTTGGGCACTTCCATCCCTCTCAGGCTGGAGCAGAGAGCTCATCCAACCACACAGGAAAAAAAACCACATCAAGCATCAACCCCATCCAACCCCATCACTGCTCATTTTCAGGGATCAGATCCCAGGTTTTTGGGTGTAGAGACAGAATCTCACACACTCAGAGCACGGGGCAGAAAATTACCAAAGCAAAGAGAGGTTTAAAAATTAAAACAGAAAGTTTGTTTTGCTCTCTCAGAGGAAATTATTCAGGAGAGTCAAAATTCACCAACACAGACCTTGTCAAGCTGGGTTTCACTTTCGTTTTGTCAGCTTTGGTAAGGATTTCCACAAGGCTCCCTGTCTGATAAGGCAAAATCCTGTGGTTTAAATTTATCATCAACCAAACTGCAGCTCTAAATGTGCTCCCAATTAAGAGGGTAACTCAACAGCCAGCCTAATCAACACGTGCATTGGCTCTCACTAATCCTGACATTTCAGCTCCTGCTCTGCTTCTGCTCTGGGGGGAACTGAAAAGAAGTCATCAAAAGTCTGGAAAAGGCTCCAAAAGCAGGCTCCTGGTCCTGCTTCTCCACAGGAATCCTGCAGGAGCTCAGCACAGACTCCAGGTACTCCAAGCCCACAGCCACACTCAGGCTCTGGGAACAAAACCCTGCCCAAGGCCAGGCTCAACAGAAAAACCCTGAAAGCTGAGATAACTCACAGAAACTCTGCTAGGGCATGGGAGCTGCAAAGAGGGGCTGCTGGGATGGGAACCAAGAGCAAAAAGTTGAATTATCAGGGAAAAAAAGCAGTCAAAAGCAGGGCAATGTTAAGGCCACACTGTGCCCTCTCCTCTGAGTACTTCCCATGGAGGGGAAACATCCAGATCCCCCAAAACCCCTCCACCACCATCAAGAAAATCAAAGCTAGAGATTCAGACTCAAAGTTCCTCTCTTCCAGCTTCAGCCAAACACTGAAGACCTTCTTTAAGAGGCAAACAGTTCATATACTACCCACTTAGCATCATAAATCAGTAAAAACTCCAGGTTTTATCCAGATGAAGGGTCCCCAAACATGACAGAACCCACAGCAACAGCACCAATCATGCACCAAACACAAGAATTATTAACACTCACAGATTTTTTTTTGCATTTCCCCCCAATTTTCAGGCACCCACGTGTAAAAACTTACATTAAACTCCTCCCTGAAGAGCTTCCCCTCGTCTGCCGAGCGTATCCGGATTTCCTCCTCCAGGTTTTCCACTGGAATAGGGAAATACTTCTTGGGGCCCGAGGGAGACCTGCTGAGCAGCATGACACGTTGCTGTTCTGTCAGGACAAGGGCAGGATATGTTAAAGGCATGGCCAGAGCCAGAGATTTCCAATTACAAATTAACCTTGGTGCTCAAAGATGCCAGAACAAATTTCTACCACGACATTCTGAGGTGATAAAGGTGATTTAAATGAAATTAAAACACCAAAATCATAGGTCAAGTGCTTGCTTTGATATAAAGAAGAACCACTACTGGTGAAATCAATGATTTCTCTATTTACATTGATTAGAAAAGAAGGTTCTCTCTGCTGAGAGGGCAAGGACAGCTTTGGGCACCTATCACCAAGGAGATGCTGTGAGATTGTTTCATTTTGAGGGGAAATAATGATAATAATAATTATAATAATAATAATAACAAAATTATCTTTAACTTGGCAACCAACAGAAACTGTGCCCCAAGGAACTGTGCACTGGAACAACCCAGCAGGAAGCTGCTGGGTATTTTTAGGGTTTTGACTTTCCCTCTGACTGCCACCCTCTTCAAATCCCTCATCACTTCACACATGGCCAAGTGGGACTGACACAAACCACGGGGTGATGGTTTTATCTTTAATTTCATCATTTTTCTCTGGGTTGTGGTTAAAACAACTTGCCCATCCTGGGTTTGAGCTGGGCCCCACAGAGGAGCCAGCCTGGGGCTCCCCAAGGGCAGAAACAAACCCAGCACAACTCAAACCAGTAAACTACAAACATTTTGAGCTCCTCAGAGTGTTTTATTTCGGTGCCTCTGGCTCCAAACTGCCCCATCTCAGCACCCTGGCTTCACATTCAGAAGCCACCCAGCATCTTCACAAAGTGTTAAGGACTTTTTTTCCTGTTTTAAGAAGATTTTAAATGCTTTTTAAGAAGAAATACTGTAATTCCTTCTCTAAATACAAGGATCAGAGAGTCACAAACCTGGATCTCAGTTGGCATCCTGCTAAAACATCTCCAAAGAGCCCAGGCAAGTTTTACACAGAAACATTTGCTGCATCACGACTTAAAGTGAAACCTCTTTCAAACCAGCAACTGAAAGCTAAGATTTTCCATAGACTGATTGAGGATGGATTTCTAAATATGGATCTCAACTCCAAGGCCAGCTTGGGTGGGAAAACCAAGTGCTGGAAGATGTCCTCCACAAACTGGGATGAGTTTAAGGTCCCTTCCAACTCAAACCAACAGAAACTCGATTTGTGACTGTATTTTTTCAAACTATTCTCTCTTTAATAACAACCCCATCACTTATATTAGAAATAAAAGCAAATTTTGAGTAATTGTGAAAGAAAGAGCACACAAATAAAAGTCTGAAAGCAAATCCCTCCTTACCTTGTTCTTCCAAGATCCCATTCGGCATCTTTTTGTCGCCGGAGTTCACCACAGCTTTCCTGTGCCTCCTGAACCTGCAACAGAGGCCTCACATTAATCTGGCAATTCTAACAAGAGGAAAGCAGCATTTCCCCCCTCACCCAGCCTTTTTTTTTTTTTTGTCCTTTTTAACAAACCAGGTAATTCTGGAGAAGCTCTTTCTGTTCATGCTGGCGGGGCCGGGCGCGCGGCTCTGCCTCCCTCCCGCTTCCGTGGGAGGGCACGGGGGATGGACGGGGCTGGGCTCAGCAACACCCACCTGTCACCCACATTTCTAAAGCCTTCTGAGAGTTTCTAAAATATTCTGATTTCTCTGAGGTTCTTTTTGTATGTTTATATGTTGGAGTCCTTTCAAGGACTCTGTAGGAAAACAATCCATGCTCACATTCCCTTCTCAAGGATACACACTTGATGGACTTTTGTCCCCACCAGTGTGGATGGAGAGGTGGTAACTTCTCCATCCAACCCAGGGGTAATCCCTGGAAAACTATAAAACCTAAGTGGTAAATAAACTTTCTCTTTTTTTCCTGCCTTCGAGCTCACTGAGTTCTGTGCCTTCATTTCTGCGTCGTATCGTGACACCCACCTGAAAAAATACCCCACCAGCACCACGAAAATCAGCACCACCAGCACCAGGATCAGCAGGGAAGTCAGCAGCTCCTTGTGCAAGGTGTTCTCCTCGGTCGAGTCTGCGGGTGGGACAAGGAATGGGCAATGTCAGACATGGATTGCTTCATCCGGCACAAAAAATGGGATTTAGGCACCAAAAATGCTGTCCAGTTATCTGCCTCCACTTACTAAAGGCAGCCAATTCCTTGCCACAGGCAAAGCTCAAATTGAAAGTTAATTTATTTTTATTTTTAAATTATTTTCTCCCTCGTCAAAAGCACAACCAAACCACTGCTGCTGAGAAAAATCAAGGGTATTTTTAAATTCATGTGTAATCAGACAAAGTTGAACAGCTATAAGGTACCAAGCTGAACTTGAGGTCCTTTAAAAATTTTGCTGAGAAAATCAAGGGTATTTTTAAATTCATGTGTAATCAGAGAAAGTTGAACAGCTATAAGGTACCAAGTTGAACTTGAAGCCCTTTAAAAATTTTGCTGCAGTGCCCTTATGCACACCAGCAGCTTCTCAACCAGCCAAAAATGCCACCTTTCATACAGATTTTATTCACTGAAATTCTATATAAGAACAAGCAGGAATAATGACATTTTTCTCAGAATGGAGATGAAAGAAATCTTTGTTATATATCTGGTACAAACTCTGAGTCTCACCCTTCTGTTCACAGTGTTTTATGGATGTGTCTCTTTACCTTTCACTTTCATTATGCTTCTGTAACCTTTGAGTTCCACTGAATAATTCAACACAGAACAGATTCAAATAATTAAAAACCCAACATGTTTCATTTAAGGAAGCCAAAGTTTCAGTCTGAACGCTCAGCAAGCAAAACACAACCCTACAGCCACCCTTCCAAAATTAAGGCAATTTCTGTTGCTGCTGGTATTTTGGATTTTTTTTTCCCTTTTAAACTACATTTACACATTTTAAATAAGTTTTTTTTTTACCATTCCTACGGTGGTCCTTGAGAGCTGATAGATGGAAGGGTTGGATGGGATATTGGGAAGGAATTCCTGGCTGTGAGGGTGGAAAGGAGCTGGGATGGAATTCCCAGAGCAGCTGTGGCTGCCCCTGGATCCCTGGCAGTGCCCAAGGCCAGGTTGGACATTGGGGACAGCCTGGGACAGTGGGAGGTGTCCCTGCCATGGCAGGGGTGGCACTGGATGATTTTTAAGGTCCCTTCCATCCCAAACAATTCTGGGATTCAGTAAAATATTCAGCAGTAGGAAACACCTGCAATAGTTCAGAAAGGATTCACGTGGATCAAACCAACGCCCAGAACTGATGGCTGCAAAACCATTTGAGTCTTGGAAACTCTCTGGGTGCTCCACCAGGGTATGAGGGCATGGAAAAAAAAATTCCTTTAGAGGCACAGGTGAGCTCAGGACATACAGGGGAAAAAAAGGCTCCTGAGTCAACATCATCATCCACAGACAGGGAAGGCAACAAAACACACCAGGGATGACATTTAAATGGTGCATCAAGGTACAAGTGACAGGCACGACAAAACTGCCACCAGGAGCCATGACTTGGCAGGGTTTCAGGAAATCACTCTTGGAAGAGTGTCTGGATGAGGATGAACAACCACCCAAAGCTTTTTTTGCAACTCTGTCTGGAAACCAAGGGCTGGCAGGGAAACAAACACCAAAAAAAAATTCCCTATTTTTGTCCCTCGCAGACAAAACACAGCCACTTCCATGGAGTTTGGAAATGTCACCCTCAGGATCTCAGAATGCTCCAGGATTTTGGGTTTTGTTGGTTCTCTTTAGCTCTGTGACAAGACCCATGACATGAGTGGGGGGTGGAAACAACAAGTTTGCATCACGAGGGACTTAAAATTCCCCTCAGACCATTACACAATAAAAACAAAATCAGCCCTCTCTTCCTTTCAAAGAAGTGCTGCAGCATTTTTGGGGTGTCTTTGGAGAACTGATTCCCAGAAAAACACTGAAAGCTCAATCCTAGCCAGGAAAAGAGAAGCTGAACCTTCTGCCAAACAATTGCCCCAGTTTCTTTAGTCAAGGACAGAGCAGCCCTGTCATGACTGATTTAATTCTCTGCCCCAAGATTTCACCTCTCCTCCTAATTTTCCCAAGGAAATTGGGGAAAATTCCAGAGTAAATCCCTTTGCCTTTATACCTGGGCATATCTGTTCCCAAATCCTTGCAGCTGCTTCCCAATGGCTTCACCCTTGCAGAGCCTGTGACTAAGGCACAAGTGTGGTTTCATTTCTCACCTCTATTTTCTTTAATATCAGTAAATTTATAAATGTAGCCCAAATATTTGTGTTAAATTTAAAGAAAGTTAAATTTTAAGGAAGTTAAAACTGAGGCCACTGCAGAGGCTGAAACATCTCTGGCCAACACACTGCCTCCAGACCCAGGGGGATTTCAAGGGGAACAAAGGCCTGAAATAACTTTTTAATCACAACTTCTTCAAAAATTGATGACTGAAACACTGTGTGCACATCAGTGATGCCCCCTCCACATCTTTGATTTTCTCCATACTTGCATCAGCTCCTTTGCATTTTTGGGTAAAATGTGTGATTAAAACACTTCTTCCCCCTTTACAAAAGTGACCTAGCAGGGCAAGGTTTGCCCTAAACCTGAAATTATTCTGGTGAGTGACAAAACAAAATCATCTTTATGTGAGCACAGGAGAAATTCCACAAGAACCAACTCTATTCCTGCACAGGTCTGATCTTCTTTTCAAAACCCAGAGCCATCACAAGCAATTGTCCAACAAGGAATGTGACAAAACCCACACTAAACCCTCTCAGGCTATTTTTGGAAGAGAAAACCCCAACCCTGCCCTGGCTGCAGGAGGGAAGCAGCTGATGGGCAGCTGATGATCAGGAGATTTGTTTGGCAGATGTGAAGCACAAACCCAAAACAGAGGGAAAAAAAATGAAATAAAAGAAGGGCAAAGGAAAAAAGACAGGTAGAGGAGGGAAAGCAGCACCCACAGCAGTCAGGGAACAGCAGGCAAGCAGCAGTAAGAACTTAAAACACATCTCAGAGCTGAATCCCTCCTGGCACTGCAGTCACAGCACCTGAGGCTGGGCTGGAGGGACCTTTAAATGTCACCCAGTCCCACCCCTGATCCCAAACCTTCCCTGAAGTTCTGCTCTGCAAACCAGCTCTTGGAATTGAGTGTCTACCAGCAGGGCATCCCTCTGGCATTTAAATACCAAATAAAATGAGCCAGATTCCTTCTTCACAACTCAGTTTTCTGATGCTGCCTCATTTTTTCTGTGAGACAAACACCGTGAGTCTCACAGGGAAGTCCCATCCCTGGGTCCCTCCTGGATATTACAGAATGGTTTGGGATGGAAGGGAACTTAAAACTCATCCAGTGCCCCCCCTGCCATGGCAGGGACACCTCCCACTGTCCCAGGCTGTCCCCAATGTCCAACCTGGCCTTGGGCACTGCCAGGGATCCAGGGGCAGCCACAGCTGCTCTGGGAATTCCATCCCAGCCCCTCTCCACCCTTCCAAGGAACAATTCCTGCCCAAAATCCCACCCATCCCTGCCCTGAGCACTGGGAGCCATTCCCTGGGTCCTGTCCCTCCATCCCTTGTCCCAGTCCCTCCCCAGCCCTCCTTTAGCTCCTGTTCCCCAGCCTGAACAATCCCAGCTCTCCCAGCCTTTCCTCCATCCCTCTGCACATTTTGGTGCCTCCTCTGGATTGATTCCAACAGCTCCAGGTCCTTCCCATGCTGGAGATCCCAGGGCTGGACACGGTGTCCTGGGTGGGGGCTGTCCAGAGTGGAGCAGAGAGGGAAATAAATCTTATTTTCACATCCCCACTGACTTGCTGGAAGTTAAAACCAGCACTAAACCAGCACTCCCAAAGCTGCTCCATGTCCTGCCTTTTAACCTGCAATTCCCTCTGATAAATTCATTCCTCTGAAGGTTCACACATCAGTGAGAGGAAGGAATTGTAAGGATTCAAAGGCTCCATGAACCCTCCTGGAGTAAATACCAGTGGAATGGAAACATTTGGAAAGGTATTTAAAGCTTTACAACTGCAACTCCCAGGCTGCTTTCACATTTCAACGACTCCACAAGTAAAAATACAAGAGGAAGTGAAACAATCCAGACTATGATTAATCCTGGGGAATTTACAAATGTTTGAATTACCAGGAGTTCTGGGATTGTCATGGACAATATATCAGGAATAAACAGTCTGTAAGAAGGATCTGAGAGCATTAAGGTGTCTCTGCTGGAAATGTACATTTATTTATGCAAATCCTAATAAATATCAGCTTGGAAGTCAGAACTAGATGGTCCCTTCCAACCCAAACCATTCTGTGGTTTATATTTATTTAATGCAGTTGAATACCTGGAGTAAAGACCAGGGGAAATTTCCAGTAAATGGCAGTGCAATAAACCCCCAGAATATTCTCATTTTCTGAAAGGGCAATTTCAAGGTAGCGATTTCATGGCAGCAATTTCAGGCTGTTCTTGTAGGAATTTTAAATGGCAGCAGTGCTAAAAATCGACCCATCCAGGCAAGGTAATCATGTTTTAAATAAGAACAAAGCTGACATTGTAATTCAGCAAATCTTTGGGAAAAAAAAAAAATCAAGGCAGCTCAAATAATGACATGATTATTATACTTATTCATTTCAGAATCAAAAGTATCTTTTGGGATCACTCCTCAAATTAGCATGCAATAGAAAAGCTGAAATTTTTTAGGATCTTTTCGTTCCTTCCAGAGTCTGTTAAATGGAGTTTTCTTTATGCTTCAATCAAAAATCTTTACTTTTGTATTTTAAAATGCTGTATTAATTCAATGGCTATCAAATTGATTAGATAATCCAATTATCTTGGCACTCTTTCTGCAGCAATGCATTTTCAGGGTGCACCTACTTGTCTGTCAGACAAAACTCTTCCTCACTGCAAAGCCAGGAAGGCTTTGATATTCAGGAAAAGCAGGTTAGTCACACCAATCATTTCTGAATCATATCACTGAAATTAAGATTTAATTAAAATTGGGATGATCAGATTACTCTTATCCATATTATCAAGCTTAAATTCGACAGAATTTGGAATTAAGTGTTGGAGATGAACAACACTGATGGCAAAACTCCCTTTGTACTCACGTTATTAAAATTCTGGGAAGTGACAAAAACAACAAGTGACTTCCCCTTCTCAATTCCCATATTCTGACATATTCAGCCCAATATTAGTAACTTGTTTTTTTTTCTACAGCTCCAGGTGCCAGACAAGAAAAGCAGGGACCAAAAACTACTTGACAATACTTCAAACTGATTAATTAGCCAATTTACACTTGGCTGAAGCTTCATTTCTCTTAATAATTTGGTTCTTTGGGAAGCACTAAGCACAGCCACACTCAGATTGTCACTGCTGATGGTGGAGCCCCTTGTTCCTCAATCTCCATTTCCTCCTCTGAGCTCTGGGAGTGCCTGGGAAGGGCTGCACCCACCCTGCAGTCACATTCTGGAGGAGCCAAATGCTCACAACTGAATTAGCAGGGAATCAAGGACAGGTTGGGGATGGAAGGATGCTCAAAATGATCCAGTGCCACCCCTGCCATGGCAGGGACACCTCCCACTGTCCCAGGCTGTCCCCAGTGTCCAACCTGGCCTTGGGCACTGCCAGGGATCCATGACATGCCCACCCTCATTTTCTTCCCAAGATCCCATCTAAATCTCCCCTATTTCCATTTAAATTACAACAACTATGAACCAAAACAACCCAAGGGGCCATGAGCCAAGCCTGGCATTCGATTCCCCCCCTTCTCCAGGGGTGTGAAGTTCACAAGCAGAAGAAAAGCGAATAAAGCAACAAATCAGCTGTTAACAGACACCAGGACCTGAACCCTCATCAAAGCAGGGTCACATTGCTTTTATATGGGACAGCAGCAGCCTCATCTCCCTGCTTTGGGCTGCAAGGGAACTCCAAGATGATCCCAATCCATCCCTTGGGCAGGGACACTTTGCACTGTCCCAGGTTTCTCCCAGCCCTGTCCTTGGACACCTCCTGAAACCCCAAATTCCCCCTGCAGGAGCCCCTCTCTGGGACTGTCTCGTGGCTGGGGAGGGTTTGAGGAGGAGGAAATTCTGCAGACAAATGAGGATGAACAGAAGGTGCTGTGGTGGCCCAGACAGGAGGAGATCACTCTCAGCTCACAACTCCTCTCCTGTTTTTCACCTGCCAGGACCTTCCACAGGACACCTGCACTTCACACCCTCCTCGGGTCTTTGCATGAGAAAACCCAGAACTGGTGTGAAACCTCCTCAGGTGTTTCAATCTGTTTTATCCTGCTGTCTAATGAAAATTTACCTGTTGTTATTTACCTCACAATCTGTGCCCACATCCCCTCAGAGCCCCAGGGCAGCTCCTGGGTGGGATCCCTGGGCATTGGGAATTTCAGATTTTCTGTGCTGACAGGCACTGACCCCCTAACAAACTCTGCATTTGAACCTGAGGCTTCCAAATATTCCAAAATTAAATAACAGAACTAGGATTAGAGGTGTGTAGTTTGAATAGAAGTGTGTAACATTACATGGTAAAAAAATTAAAGTTTTAAAATATAGTGAGATATATATATATATAAAGCAAAATAAGAGTTTTAAAGCAGAAGCTAATCCTTCTTCTTCACTGGTCTGGGTGGTATTTTGTAATTGGATAAAAAATCTGCATTACAAGCCATGGGTGGTTGGTTATTGGGTTAAAAGTAAAAATTTATGTGTCATTTCTTATTTGGATAGTTTATCTGTAAAAAGCCTTGTAGAGAGAGAGGTGCAGAGCCATTTTTTAGTTTGTTAGCTTGAATTGCTGCAGAACTCACCATTTGTGAGATGATAATATAAGTAAGAATTAATAAACATTTAAGTCCTAACGAAAAAAGAAAAAATACCATCTCATACATTTAATCCCAAACCTCACAAAAAAAAAAAAAAAAAAAAAAAAAAAAAAAAAAAAAAAAAAAAAAAAAAGAGAAATAAAACCCAACATTCCTGGGCCATGCAGACCTTGCAGCTCCTCCACCTTTCCAAGGGAAAGGAAAAGCAAAACCCCGACACCAAAACCAAACCCAGAGAGCACCTGGCACCATCAGAACTGAGTGAAGGGGGTCAAAGTCCTGCAAAAACCCCTGGGCTGTGCCTGAAACACCTCCCTGAGGTCCCTGCCCAGCCCAGCCCCACACATCACATCCTTACTGGTCCTTACTGGTGGCTGTGGTTGTTTTGGGCAGGTCGGTTCCATTGGGTGGCAGAGCTTGTGCCAAAGTGAAACTAACACAGAGCAGCAGGAATGGGCAGGGATGTTCCATCCTGGACCTGGGAAGAAAAGCAAAGCAGAAGGTAAATGCTCAGGTCAAATCAATACCATGTTGTTCTGGTTTTATCCTGTGGTTTTTTTTGGTTTATTCTGTGGTTTTTTTTTAGCAGAAGGAAGCTAAAAGTAAAAGCAATGCTTGCTTGAAATTTGAATTTATTTAAAGCCTGGTTTATACTCTCCCATCAGCTTAGCACTGAATGTTCAGTTTTGATGCAAAAAGAAAATAGAACTTGTGCATGCCAAAAATTCATTAGGGAGGTTTTATATCCAACAGCACTCACCCATGGTTCACAGACAGCACCAGAAATCAGGGTAAAAATGCTCCATCCATAAAAAAAAAAAGCAATTTCAGTACACTGAGGAAACAATTCTGGGAGTCATTCCCAGAGATAAGAGGAAAATTCATAATAAAGAGGAAAAGTTTTTTACCACTAAGCAACCCAGCAACACCAGAAAGTTTAAAGCCCCTTTAACACACACTTTTTAAAGTTTCCTTATCCCACTTGACTCCTTTATCCACAGGTGAGGTGCTCCATGCCTCAATTCCTTGGGGGAATGTTTGTTTGCCACAGCTGAGTCTGCTTTTGAAACAAAATTTCAGGGTTGGTGAGACCAGAAAATAATTTCCAGTGTGTAGAAAATTGGAGGAAAAGTGTGATGAGAACATACTGGGAAATTCATAGATGGAGGTAAACAAACACGCCCACAAATACTCCAATCCCTCTAAATTGAGGTGGAAAATAAATGCCATTATTAATTTGTTGTGTATCTATGCAATCCCTGATGAACAGATTAATTAGGAGAGGCTCCCATCTCAGCCATTAGCCAGTCCTGCCTGATTCAGAAATGTTTTCACACCACCTTGACTTTGTGCCTTCCACAAATGGCAGGATTTATCCAGATGGTGGCTCTGCAGCCACTGCTAAAATTCCATCCCTGGAAATGCTGCTCACCAGAGCTCCCTGTTTCAGGGTAATACACTGAATTTAACAGTGTAATTTCCACAAGGAATTACACAGTCCTGCCTAACACCACACTAAATAACCCAGGAATTTGGCAGACATTAGAATAACCATCAGAAAATCCTGCCTTTTCCATGTAAAGTGGGATAATCCACCAGAAATAATCCCTGGATGAGCTCCAGTGTAGAAAAATCGGCCGTGACAACAACTTTCACACCACCTTTCTGCCCCTCTCACAGTGAAATATTCTCACTCTTCCTCACAAGGGAAATATTCCCAGTCATTCCCAGCCTCTCCAAAGCCTGGTCCTACACCCAGGAGTAAATTCAAGCTCAGCACACAGCAGGTATTCCCTGGATACACAGTTGGGAAGCTCAATTTTTTTTTTTTTCTCTCTACAGTGAGTAAAAAAAGAATAATAAAAAGTATTATTAACCTAAAACTTTTTTTTTTTTTTCCCAGTCCAGCTTTTTACTAATTCACTCCTTCAATTCCTTCTACTACTATTTCTAATTTAAGCAGACTAAATGTCTTACAATCTAATCCCATTCTTGGGGTTTTACAATCCCATTCTTTCCCCAATCCCATTCTTGGGATTAGACAATTAATTGTGTTTAACTGCAAACTCTGCCTGCATCGTTTTTAGCATTATATAAATGTCCCAAATTAACAATTTATAATTATATTATATTTATAATTATAAAGCTTGGGACACACAGCAGCACTCAATGGAACTGAAGTGCAGAGAAAGGAAGGAGGATTTGGAAATGTGGAATAAAGCCAGAATAAAAGTGGAATTAACAGGGAGGTGCTGGGATGCTTTCCACCCTCAGCAAAGGCTGCTGAAATCCACTGGAATTTTGGGTAATCAATCCTGGCAGGGGCTGATTTTCCAAGGCAGCACTGAGTTCACTTTCTCATCCTTAAAATACATCCAGCTCCTTAAAAAAAAAAAAACAAAAAAAACCAAAAAAAAACCAAAAAAAAACACCTACAGAATAATTGAAGTTGCTGGAAGGTTTCCAGGAGAGCAGAAATCAAAAGGAACATCAGCACTTCTCTCCAAATCCCTGTCAGGAGGGTTTTCCAGATGCCAATTCCCTGCCAGACCCCTGGAATGTGATAAAGTGTGGCTGGAACATGCTGTGGTGTCCCACAATTTATCAGAAATAAACAAAACACAGTGACAAAGATGATGTAAAAACCAAGGTTTTGGTTTTGGCCAAAGCCCTTTTCATTTCCACCTCCTGAAGAGAGCAGGAGGAAAACTCCAAGGAAATCCAGGAGCTGCAGCAGAGGTGGATGCAAAGGACTGGGCTCAGCAGCACCAAGAAGAAAATCATGGAATTAAGGCTGGAAAAGACCTTTAGGATCACCAAATCCAAATATTCTGCCATGCTGTCCCCAAGGCTTTGAAATCCCTCCAGGGATGGGGACTCCAGCACTGCCCTGGGCTGTGCCAGGCCTGGACAACCCTTTGGAAGGACAACCCCATGAAGGAATTTCCCCTATTTTCCAATCTAAACCTCCCCAGCACAACTTGAGGCCGTTCCCCCTAATCCTGTCCCTTCTCTTCCCATTGGGGTGGATGGGGAGAGATGCCCAAGCTGCAATCCCACAAAAACACCCTGAATTTTACCCTGTATTTATATTTATGGCCCTACACGTACAAGCCTGCATGGATATCATTTTCTGAACCCAAAAAAACTCCACTGCTGCAGGCACAGCAGCATTTCCCACACTTTCTTTACTCACAAAGGCACAATGCCATGATACAGCCTGGTAAAACAAGAAGGAAAAAACAATAACAACTCTCCTGGGAGAAGAGGCAGGGAAGAAAAGCACAGCTGAACAAGGAAGAACAACCACGTGCTACAAAAGAAGCCTCTCCTTGATAAAAGTGGGAAGGAAAAGATCCAGGGGGAGACAAACTGTTGTTATTACACAGCTCTGCTGGAGGGCAAGTGCTGCCCCTGCTGGAAAAAGAAATAGGAACTGCCTTTCAAAGCACCCAGGGATACAGGGAATTTATCACTCACATCCTACTGCATCCAGCCTTTATTCCCTGGATACACACAGGTTGGACTCTGATCCCAGGGAAAGAGCAATGGGACAAGAGGATTGGCCTCCAACTCTGCCAGGGGAGGCTCAGGGTGCACAGCAGCAGGAATTTCCCTATGGAAAGGGAGCTCAGGAACTGCCCAGGGAGGTTTGGAGTGCCCATCCCTGGAGGTGTCCCAGGAATTCCTCAATGTTCTGAGTGGGGACAAGGTGGGCACAGCTTGGACTGCATGGTCTTGGAAGTTTTTTCCAACCTCAGTGATTCCATGACTGTATCCTGAATGGCTCAGGCACTTCAGGTTTAACCCCATGGACTGATTTTTTCTGTACTTTATCACTACTCTGGGACACCTTCCACCAACACAGGCTGCTCCAAGCACAACCTGGCCTTGGACACTTCCAGGGATGAGGCAGCCACAGTTTTGCCATCCAAAGCACCTGGAATGTAAATGCAATTCCCCAGGAATTGTTCAGGAATGAGGGCAGGCTGTGACACCTCTGGACAGCTCCTCCTGGCATCACCACAGCTGCTCCTCACCCAGCCCAAGGAGGTCATGAGGACAGCCTAGCTCCCCAAAAACCTCAATAAATGGCATTATTCCCAGGGATTAATGGATTACCACACATGGCTAATTTCTATTTTGGCTGCAGAAGTGAATCCTCATCTGACCTGACAGCTCAAGAGTAAAACCTGGGCTTTGAGAAAATAGGCCAGCAAAACCTCTGTGGTGCCACGTGGCCCTGCTACAGATCCAAGTCCTGCTCCTTTCTCCAAGGATGCACCAGCTGCTGCAGAGCAGGTTAAACTGATGCCCATCCCTGGCATCCTCCTAAAGCAGGGAAAAAAACAGAGAAGCAGCCCAGGTAACACAGAGCAGAGTGGAGACACTGCTGGGATTTGTGTTTCCCCCAAAACTTTCGAATCCCCGAGCTCAGGTCCTGCCCCAGACTCTCAGTGCTATAAAAGTCACATTTGCAAGGATAACACCATCAATTCAGAAAAACAGAATTAAAACTGAGAGGCACAAAAGCCTTGTCACTGTAGGCTGACAAAGCCACAGGCCACACCAACAGCAACTGCTGACCCCAAAAATTTGGTGAAACCAACAAAAAACACCAAAAAGGGAACAAGGAAACACAGCCACCCTCCCTCTTTGCTCTTTTTGCTCTCCACCCATAAACCCCAACAAACTGCTGGCTCCCTGTAAAGATTCCCCAGAGCAGCTGTGGCTATCCCTGGATCCCTGGAAGTGTCCAAGGCCAGGCTGGACAAAGCTTGGAGCATCCTGGGATGGTGGGAGGTGTCCCTGCCCAGGGATGGAATGGGTTGGGCTGCCAGGTCCCTTCCAACCCAACCCATTCTGTGATTCCATGATAAGAATCTCAAGCCTCAGTGCCTGTTTTTTTCCAGCTGCATGGGGGTTCTCCTACCTGGAGCAGGTGAACCAGCACAGCAGCTCCTTCTTGGCTGGAATCCCAGGCACCAGGAGCTGCTCCCACTTCCAGCTGGGCTGTTTCCAGCTGTTTTCTTTTTCCTGAAGCTCTGGCTTCAAAAAAAAAAGTCAGGGACTGTGTCTGCTGACCCATCCCAGGCAGTGCCAGGTTACAGTTTAACTGGAATTGCTCTCTCATGACCTCCTTTGTGGTAAAAGCTTTATTGCCCCATTATGTCATCAGGGTAAGCAGGCAAGGCTGCAGCATTCCCAAGAAAAACTGCTCCCCTGAATCATGTGTTTACAAAATAACTGGGAAGAGAAGTGCTCATTCCCTTTTCCAAAGGAACAGGGGGAGATTAGGAACTCACATCAAGGTGGAATCATGGAATCCCAGAATGGTTTGGGTTGGAAGGGACCTTAAAGCCCATCCCATCCCATCCCATCCCTGCCAATTCCCACTACCCCAGGGATAATTTCCACTACCCCAGCTTGCTCCAAGCCCCATCCAGCTGGAGTTAAATACTTTATTCCTTGTGTTTCCAAGGAAAATGAACAACCAGCTCTGGGAAGTGCCAAGTCCCAGAGACCCCTCTGACCACAGCCAGGCCCTCCATCCCCATCTCCAAAACCTGTGGAGCAGCAGGACCTTGGATTCCTGCCCTCAGCTGGAAGCAGCTTTTCAGAATTAAACAAACTTGGGGTCACCATCCCATAATTATCTGTTACTTGCAGTTATTCATTAAGCCCCAAATCCAATTTCCAGAAGTTTGATCAAGTCCCATGTTTTGACATTGCTTTAACATTCAGGAGCTTAAAAAACAAAACAAACAAACAAAACAAACAGATCAAGTTTCCATTTTCTTGTTTTTGAATCCTTGTAATTCTTCCAAGAGATTCAGGATGTCCTAAAATCCAGAGGGGGAAAAAAAAAAAGAAATGGAGGTGTTCAGTGCAGCCTAGGAAGAAATTCAAGAAGGGACCTCCCCACTTGGGAAACATTCCTCAAAATTCAGCCACGTGATAAATTAGGAAACACTCTGTGATGAGCATTAAATTTCACCATAAACCCCATAATTTTTTAATGGGACTGCTTACAGCACACTCAATATTGGGGTTATTGTAGAAATAAAAACCAGGTAAGCTTTGTTTCCAGCCCCTTCAGAAGCAACGGGGGAATTTAAGGGAAAAATACATAATTTTAGAATGATCTATGATTTAATATAACTGCCCACAAAATTATATCTGGCAGTAAAATTTCCTCATGTATTCTATACAAATACCCTCGGTAAAGATCATTTCAAAGAGATGGCAATAATTAGATTAAAAAATTACAAATCAGGATAATCATTTACACGTAAGGGACCGAGCGAGGCAAAGCCCCAATTAACTGAATAAAATCAATTTCCATTTGGAATAATCAAGCTTGATAGACTGTCTCACTTATTTAGTCACTTTGTGTCTAATTCAGGTGGACAAATTACTATATTTGCTTTGATCTCCATGGAAGAGGAGGTCAGCAGATGTGGCAAATCCATTATTTGCTCAAAAAAAATGATATTTAAAGAGAAATACCTGAATGCAGACAGGAATTACCACTTTTGTAATAATATTTTTTTTAATTCTACCCAGTTCAGCCGTTTCTGGGTGCCTTCCCCAGCATCCTGAGTCTCCAAACCCGAGCTGTAATGGAGAACACGAGCTCCAATCCATTTCAATTAGCAAGGCTGGGATCTCCTGGGAACACAAATCACAGGTTGTCACCAGCAGATTAAGCACTGCATTAACAGGGCTGCTGCAGCCAGGATTAAGTGACACTGCTGGTGACATGCCACCCCCTTACAGAGTGACCTCCCCACTCCAAAAGCAGCAGGGGAAGCTCTCAGTCAATGGCATTGCTACAAATGCAGCCAGGAGTGGATGGGATGGGCCAGAGGAATTGGAGCTTCCAAGGTCCCTTCCAACCCCAATTATTCCATGGGCACCAGGAGGCAGCAGCACCGAGTGGGACAGGGCTCCCCTGGCTCTCATTTCCTTGTGTTCTTTGCTCAGCAGGATTACTCAAAGCAGTTGTGTTGATATTCTGTGACATAAACTGAATTAAAACCAGGATGTTGTTAAAACTGGGAGCATAATGAACTCTGCAGCCTTAATTTGGGAAAAATATACATTGCACAGCTGGCTTATCTGCAGCCCCACAGTTCTGGAAATGAAAGGGGGAATAAAAAAAGAGAGATTTCTTTTCCATGCCTGAGTGGCTCTGAATGAAGCAGTGCAAGGGCTGTGAAGATATTGGATGTTGTATCTAAAACTGCACAGGTCAGGCTTGGAATAGGCAGCTGCCAGATCAAACAACTCCATCACAGAATCATGGAAACCTTCAGGTGGGAAAAGCTCTCTGAGATAGAGTCCAACTGTTCCCTCAGCACTGCCCCATGTCCCCACTGTCCCCAGGTGCCACCACATCCACAGGGATTTTAAATCCCTCCAGGGATGGGCACTCCAGCTCTGCCCTGGGCAGCTGTGCCAGGCATGGACAAACCTTTCCATGCAGGAATTTTCCCAAATATCCACCCTGAGGCCGTTCCCTCTCCTCCTGTCCCTGTTCCCTGGGAGCAGATCCCAAATCCCCCCTGGCTGTCCCCTCCTGGCAGGAGCTGTGCAGAGCCACAAGGGCCCCCCTGAGCCTCCTTTGCTCCAGGCTCAGCCTTTTCCCAGCTCCTCAGGAATTCTCCAGCCCCTTCCCAGCTCCATTCCCTTCCCTGGATGTGCTCAATGCCCTCCTTGTCCCCAGGGGCCCAAACTGCCCCCAGAATTCCAGGTGTGGCCTCCCCAGTGTCCAGCACAAAGTGACCATGTTAGGAAAAGTGCACACAAAATAAAATGGAAGGAACTACTTCAGAAAGAGAGAGAGATGAAAAATATTTTCACATTCAAAGCTGTTTTCATGCTTCAATGAAAGAGGTCAGGATGACTAATGCATTCTCTCTCAGATGTACATTTAACCTCAAACACTTTTTAAAGAATTCTTTAGCCAGTTTTGGCACTTTCCTGACCATCCCTTGCAGGAAACATCCTGCAAAACTCAGCAGGTGCATTTCTGAAGTGATCACACAGTTCCAAAGTCAACACAGTGAGGACACTATTTTACTATTTCCTACCTCATGTAAAGAAAATTTTTAAATATTCCCCAAAATCTCACCAAATTCTCTGTAGTTCCTTCTGTTATTAAAAAAAAAAACAAACCCAAACACAAATAAGTAGGTTAAAGTCCCCACATAATATATTTTTTAAAGTTTCATTTGTGTTGTGTCATGAACTGAGGCTTTGATCATTAAAGGAGATAAAATAACTCCTACCTAAAGTGAAGTCGTAAAGTCCCATGATTTCAGCGTAATTAATTAAATGAGTCATGTTTTATTTAGGTGCTTACACAAGTGCAAGAGGATTAACTCTAACTAAAACCAACAGAGCTGTAAAATGCTCATTTGGAAGAGGTCCTTGAGGAGTCCCCAAGGCCAATCCCTCACCACAGGCTGGACCTTTCCCATTCCTGGCAATTTGGGCTGAACTGCCCATCCCAACCTGCAGCTCTTCAGCATCCCTGCCACCTTTGGTTCCCCCTCACACATCATCTCCTGCCCCTCACAACCTCCAAAACCTTACAGAGGGATGGCTCCAGCCTGTTCCCAGGTCAGGACTCCAGAGAGGCCACCCCAGTTTGGAAGCACCCAACTCCATTTGAGATGCAGTTTGTCCTTCCCCTGTCCCAGCCCCGAGTCCCGTCCCTGCACCCGTGTCACCACACGCCTCTGGCAGCTTTGCCTGCCCATTCCCAGCTCACCCCAGGCAGGGCAGGAGCCTTTCCATCACCCTTTGCTGATGAGGAGAGCCAATCCAGCCCTTTTCCATCTGCTCCTTCACCCACCTTCAGTGCTCACAGCAGCAGGAACGTTCCCCTCACCAGGGACACAGAAACCCAACCAGGCTTGGCCATGCCGTGAAGGTGCAGCTGCAAGGCAGCACAACACCACCAACTCCACACACCCAGAAGTCCTTTCAGCAACCACAGAATTCACGAGAAGCCCATTCTTCTCTTTTCAGTGCCAGAGAGAATTTCCTTTGTGTTTTTTACTGCAGTGCCCAGCTGTGCCTCAGCCAGCAAACCACAGCTCGGAGGGGACAGCCCTGAGCCCAAATCCTGCTGCACCACAGCTTCAGCCAGAGCAGAACAGCCACAGAGTGGGAAAAGCAGGATGGCAAATCCCAGAGCTGGATGGGATCTGTGAGGGTGGCACGTCACCATCCCTCCAGCAGCTCCCCCTTTGCAGTGTCCCACCCCCCAAAGCTCACCTTGTCCCCCATCCGCGCTCGCTGTCACACGCCGGCTGCCAGCAGGTGACTCCACACACAGGTGCCATCCTCAGCCAGCTGCTCCCACGCAAAACAAAACCTCCTCCAGAAACATTCCTGCAGCCAAAGGATGTTTCTCCAGCTCCAGGAAGAGCTGAATTAGCTGCCTGCAGCATTTAAATTCCCCGCATTTCCGCAGGTTCGTGGAATCAATCCCCTGAGGTGAATCTCTCTCGTGTGACATTTTTGCAGGAAGAATCGACTCTTTTCAATTTGTGGGGTTTATTTTTTTTTTTTTACCTCTCCCTGCAGTTAAGCTTGGACTTATTCCCTTTTTTTTTGGGGCAGTTTCACCATTTCCTCATCGCTGACACTCGGGGTTGCGGCAGCAGCGGTTCTGCAATGCAGGGCTGAGCGCCTGCAATTAAAAACTCAATTAGCAAAACGACTTGGGGAGAGCCAGTGGCACCTCCTGTACCTGCTGCTGATGCGTGAAAGAGTTAACAGAGGGTTTCATTGGTGCTATCAGCAGCCAGCCACGCAGTTTTATATATAGAAAAGCTTATCAGGAGTGAGGAGCCAGCCCGCCCTGGCCCCCCTTCCCCAGCAGCCTTTGAGGAACATCTGACTAAGCCCAGCTTTTTGGAGCCAATCTATTCCAAGAGAGTGTGGGAGAAAAGGCCTGGGCTCATTTGGGACACAGGAGGTTCAGAAATTGCCTGGGCTCTCGCTGGCTCTGTCAATCCCCACCCCGAATCACTGGGAATTCTGGATCAGAGGCAGAAGCCTAAAAGACACTTGGAAGTTTGGAAAGAGAGGCTCAGCACAGAGAAAACTGCATGGAGATAATGAGTCCCAGCTTGAAAGGGGTGAATTGGTGGGGCTGTGGTCAGTGACAGGGACAGCAGGATGGCAGTGCTGAGTCAGCAGCAAAGCCCACGGTCATTGTCCCCACAGGGAGAGGAAGTGGTGGCGACTCTGGGGCTGGTGGTGGCAGCTGTGACACCCAAGCAGGGCTGCCACCTCTGCTGTCACCATCCCCAGGGCATCTCACACAGCCCTGGGGAAGATCAAGCTGTGGGAGGCTGAGCCAAGGTGAAGGCACTGAGGGGTTTTTATGTGGGAAATGAAAGAAATCCCACTGGATTATTTTCTAAGTACTTGTCTACTATCAGGCCTATGCCACAGCCATTTCACACTCCTGTTCCATATCCAAGTGTGTCTCTTGCTGTCTATTCACTGGCCATCCTTTGTGGTCTCATTTTAGTCCAGAAAGGTCTCTGCAGCAAAGCTCTACTTTGAATTATTTACTATTTCTCCTGCAAGCTCAGCAAAGGACTGAGGTCATTTCTACAGAAACAGGGAGAAGGCAAAGAGACTCATCAGACTAATAAGGGCCCTAATTAAATAATTCACCATTGGCCAGCAACAAAGCTCCAGGATTTGCTTGGAAAATCTCAGAGGAACAAACATTTCAGATAAAAGCCACTCTGACTGGTTTAAACGTCTCATTAATAACTTTTAGAATACTAAACAGCTGCCCATACCCCAAATTAAAGACATTTTACTGAACAGGGATGGGGAACCTTTCAAGCCAAAGCAAAAACTTGCAGTTCCATGTTCCCAAGCCTCCAGCACCCCCCTGTCCCACCAGGCCTGTTGGAGTCACAAATTAGGGTCACCTTTCCCCGTGCACTGTCAGCAAATCAATCTGGGCTGCTTTTCAAGCAGGGCTCACACATAAATTAGGCAGTTTGCCATTGATTCACACGAGAAACCCTTGAGCAGTGGAGTGAAACACCAATAAAATCTTACAATTAACTTGAGAAGTTGCCTTTGCTTCCATCCCTCTGCTCCTCAGCTGCACTGAACGTGTCCTCACACAGATGCTCCCTTGTAATGGCTCTGGATGAGTGTTTAAAATTGCTCCTTGAACACAAAAACTAATTACAGCCAAGGGGAAATACTCACAGAAGAGTTTCATGCTGCATCATGGCCAGACTGAATGCTTGTGTTTCAGCAGCAGTTTCATTTTGGAGGAGAGAAGGGGAGGAAGGGAGAAAGCAAAGGCAGAAGTGAGCCTTGCCTGACTTCTCTGGAGTCAGAAAAGGAGAACACACAGCTGGATGTGGGAGAATTCACCCCAACACATCAGGAGGGAAGGAAGGAGGGCAGCAGCAGGGCTGTGCCTTAAAATCTTCAGCACAGCAGGATGGAAACCTCCCAGGTGTATCCAAAGCCCAGCACTGCAGAAATGGAAACCCAAGCAATGAAAGGAATGCTGGGGTTGAATGATGGATGTGAGAGTGCCTGGGGAGCTGTGACACTGCTGGTGGGGCCAGCAGCAGGCACTGGGCACATGCAGAGGCACCAGCTCGCTCCTGAGCTCCTCCACACCAGGTCCTTGCAGGGCCCACAGCCCCTCCAGCAGGAACCAGCACCAGGAACACCTTCAGGGATCATACCTGGGAAGGGAGTTCAGCCTTTGGCACGTTTTTCAGACTCAAATCCATGGCTTGGCCAAATTTTAAGGTAGAAGGATCTTTTCAGTGATGAAGATGGAAATGGAGACTGACAATATGGAAGTTAATAGCAAAGGTTTTCCTTGGCTGGTCAGCTGGCTGCTGGGATGGGTCAGGAATTCCAGCCTCACCACAAAATAAATGCTGCTCAGATCTGCTGCTTCAGGGAACCCAGAGATGCCCCTCTCCTCCTCTTTGTGTCCTTCAGGGAGTTAACATGTCTCATGTGTGCCCTGAGTTGCATAAGTTCTTGCTTTTAAGCCTTCAGCTGCTTCCCAAGTCCAGCAATACAGATTTTTAGCAGTGGGATTGGGGAAGAGGTGATGGCACCTCTGTGTCAAGGTTCCTAACTCCTCTCCTCACCTCTGCAGTGGCTGAGACTCTCCCCCAGCAGCTTCCCTGGGCATGGAGCTGCCAAGACTGAAAGGAAAGAGCTTTGGATGAGAAGGTGCTGAGGCCCTGGCACAGGGTGCCCAGAAAAGCTGTGGCTGCCCCACCCCTGAAGTGCCCAAGGCCAGGATGGGAGCTCAAAACTCCAATTTAAATAATCCTGTGAGTCCATGTCCCTGCTCATTGTGGGGGGCTGGATTGGGTGGCCTTTAGAGCTCCCCAAACTGTTCCATGTTTCTGTGGATCCTGCTGCTCCCAGCACACACAGAGCAGCTGCTCTAGAGCACAAAGGGTTTGCCAGCACCAGGCTTTGCACATTCTCATTCCTTTTTCTCATTCCTTTTGTCTCCTACACCCCCCTTGTTCCCTCTACGCCAACACACCCTGCAAACGAGGAGGAGCAGCAAGGAAAACTCACTTTTCTCTGAAATCTGAACCACTTTAATGATCAAACCCACAGCAAAACTGGGTGGCAAAACAGGGATGGGCAAGGGATGGCAGAGCACAGGGCAGGACCCTGGCAGGGCTCTGGAGGCTGGGACAGCAGTGTCACATCCCTGCTGCCAGGGACTGGCCCTTCACTGCCTCCTTGGCAGGGTCTGTGCAGCTCTGTCAGATGCATCTTGTTGATGTCAGACACATGGACAGACAGACAGGATCTCCTCTTCCAGCTGAAGTAACACCTGACAGACCTTATTCTTTAAGGCCTCCACCCCAGGTTCTTCCTTTAAGGGGAGAAAGCTCCAGGATTTGCTTGGAAAATCTCAGAGGAACAAACATTTCAGATAAAAGCCACTCTGACTGGTTTAAACGTCTCATTAATAACTTTTAGAATACTAAACAGCTGCCCATACCCCAAATTAAAGACATTTTACTGAACAGGGATGGGGAACCTTTCAAGCCAAAGCAAAAACTTGCAGTTCCATGTTCCCAAGCCTCCAGCACCCCCCTGTCCCACCAGGACACATTTTTCACAGCCAGGCTCAATCTTCTCAGCTCCTCTTATGACCTGGCCCATGTGGATCATCCCCACCCTGAGCTGGCAGCCAGGCAGCAGTGACTGTCACCAAACATTCCCCAAATTGTCACCAAACATTCCCCCAAAGCACCCCAGGAAAATCCCCCTCTCTGGGGGTGTTTGGATACAGCTCCCTCAGGCTGAGCCAGCTCTATGCACACCCTGACAAAAACATGAAGCAGAATCTTTCCAAACATGATAAAAGTCACTTTGGGGATTATTTTTAAAGCCAAACCAACAGTTCTTGATGTTCAGACTAAGCCATGTGAGGTGAGCACAGGATCCTGCTCTGTACATCCCAGGGGCTCTCAGGGAACATCAGCTTCAAACCAGCACATGCTGAGATTTACACCAGGAAAAAATCCATGGTCTTTGTAGCCTTCCCCCCCTGCAGCTTCCACTTAGGAAATGTGTATTTATTTATGTGTTTCCATACATGTACAGCTCTCTCTCCAATTTCTCACAAAGCAATTCCAAACCTCCAACTAACAAAAGCTACTCCAGAACATTTATCCTCCACAGAATCCCCTGAGAGCAACAGCACTCACACCAAAAACATCCCTGACACCACAGCCACGTGCTCCTGGTGCAAACCTGGCTTTTTCCAAGCCCTGCCCACTGACCAGCAGGGAAATTAAAACCAGCACAAAACAATTACACAGCTAACCAAGCAAACGCTGCCAGATGTTGAACTCATGCCCCAGATAATTCCAGGGAACACCTGTTCCCTACCTGGGGCTGTGTCCCAACAACAGCCTGGGGAAATGTGAGCAGGGAGGCAAAGGGAACAGCTGTTTCTCCAGGAGTTGCTGGCTGAGCATCCATCAAAAGGCTGATATTGCCATGATTTATTTGGAATGGCTGCTCTGGGCACAGACAGCAGCTCCCTGCTCCTGCAGCACCAGCCTGGCCCGTGGTGCAGGTTTAGCATCTGTCACCAGTGCTTGCTATTCCTCTTTTCCTCTGATATCCCCACAAAGTTAGCAGATATAGATATATTTACTCCCCAGAACTAAACTTGTGGCATTAACAGCACCAGCTTTAGTTCTAATTCTGGCTCTGGGACATGAAATGCATCTGATTTTCTCATCCATTATTAAGTCCCAGGCATGCTAATAAGGCATTTATCACCAAAAAAGATCATTACCCACGTGGATTTCTAGGGATACTCAAGTTCTTTACAGCCTGGAGTCTCAGGACATAAATAGAAACTGCATTTACTATTAAAATTAAACCAGCAAGCCTGGGAGTTATTAGAAAAGTAAAAGCCAAGCCTGCAGCGTGGTTGTGCAGGCAGCTCTGGGAGCCTGCATCAGATCCTAGGGATGCAGGTACTGCAACCTGCCACAGAAACTGCAGGAATGCTGGGATTGTGCCTGCATCCCTGGAATTGTGCCTGCATCCCTGCAATCCCCCCTGCATCCCTGCAATCCCCCCTGCATCCCTGCAATCCTCCCCATCCCAGCTTCACAAAGTGCTGAAAGCATGGACAGGAGCCCTCAGTCTGCAGTGAGAAAAATCAAATCCCCCCTGAATAAATCATCTGCAACTTTTCATGCAGAACAAACACGGGGTTCCTGGCAGGGGGGAGATTTTTCTTTGCTCAAGTCTGGAAAAGAATTCCTATCATAAAAGAAAAACAGCATCAACAACAAAACCCCAAGAGGAAAATGCTGACAGATGCTGGAAAGGCCACTGGAGAGAAAAATTACTTGAGGAATGATGTTTCTGCAGCAGTTGGGGGAGAATAAATGCAGCAAGAACTGCAACCCCCTCCTGTAATTCAGATTTTGAGGGCAGGCATTCACCACACCTCTGGGGGACTGCANAATCCCCCCTGCATCCCTGCAATCCCCCCTGCATCCCTGCAATCCTCCCCATCCCAGCTTCACAAAGTGCTGAAAGCATGGACAGGAGCCCTCAGTCTGCAGTGAGAAAAATCAAATCCCCCCTGAATAAATCATCTGCAACTTTTCATGCAGAACAAACACGGGGTTCCTGGCAGGGGGGAGATTTTTCTTTGCTCAAGTCTGGAAAAGAATTCCTATCATAAAAGAAAAACAGCATCAACAACAAAACCCCAAGAGGAAAATGCTGACAGATGCTGGAAAGGCCACTGGAGAGAAAAATTACTTGAGGAATGATGTTTCTGCAGCAGTTGGGGGAGAATAAATGCAGCAAGAACTGCAACCCCCTCCTGTAATTCAGATTTTGAGGGCAGGCATTCACCACACCTCTGGGGGACTGCATGAAATTTTCCATCATTTCAGCTCAGACCAGTCTTGGGCTGGGAAAATTCAAGAAAAGCCAATAAAACAATGTCAGTCTGAGCTGAGTTTTTGGAGCATCTTTTAAAAACTTCTCAAACTTTCAGCTTGCCCTGGATTTGGAGAAATGGAAATATATTAAAAGAGAAAATCAAATTACTGCCATCATTTTGGAGATGAATCCTACTTGAGATGTGGGGTGCTGGGAGAAGAGGCAGCCAGAAATCAGCTGGAAAATGAAGGAGTGAGGGGCAGGGCTGGAAGGCACTTAAATGTTGGAATCCCCATTTAGAACACCTGCATTCCATTCAAATTTCATTATGGTGCCCATATTCTCCAACTTAAATGCTGGAATCTCCATTTAAAACACCTGCACTCCAGTCACTCTTTAGCATAAGCTGCATGATTATAAACAAGAAGCTTTAAAAATAGTTTTATACTCAGCTCAGAAAAACCAATAAAACATTCCTCAAGTTTCAGTTGGCGCCACTTCTGACAAAAATTAAGCTTAAAAATGGAGCTGAAAATTGAAAAATTTGTTGCTGGGTATCACCTGCAAATCACAGGACAGCTGAGCACCCTTTCAGATAAATGATTCTGACACCAGAGACAGAGCTAGGCTAAAATCTCCCCAAAAAAAGATAAGGATCCCTGATGGCTGCACTGATAACAGACACAGAGCTGCACACACCACTGACAGCTACAGCAGCAGGGATCTCCCTTCCCTGTGCCCACCTCACCTCCCATCCATCATCACCAACATCTTTTTACAGCCTAAGAACTGGGAGATTCACACCCATTCCTTGAAGCAATGACATTCCTATGGCAAAGGCTCCTGTGAGTTTTACAAAATGATCTGTTCACCCCTTCAGATCCCAGCTGGGAGTGGGGGCTCTTCCCACAGATGCCACCAAAGCCAGCTCAGGTTTCCACTTGGGGGAATGGCTCCCAGTGCCCAGGGCAGGGCTGGATGGGATTTTGGGGCAGGAATTGTTCCCTGGGAGGGTGGGGGGGAGCTGGGATGGAATTCCCAGAGCAGCTGTGGCTGCCCCTGGAACCCTGGCAGTGCCCAAGGCCAGGTTGGACATTGGGGACAGCCTGGGACAGTGGGAGGTGTCCCTGGCATGGCAGGGGTGGCACTGGATAGGGAATAAAAACAGAGTATAATGGAACTGATAAAGGAGCCTGGTACCTCAGGCCTGATGGAGCAGAAACCCTGGGAGAGACAGACACAGATAAAAGCTCCCTGAGGCAAAAGTGACCAAGAAATGTGGAACTTTGTAATAATTACCAAGTAACTGCTGTCATAAAGAATGTATACCCAATGCAAAATGGTTATTAAAAATAGAGCCCTCTATAAATGCCATACAAGAAAAACCCTCTATAAACACCTTGTACACTCAATAAATTTGGCTTCTGATCCAGCTGAGTCACCCCCATCTCTCCATCACTGATAGCACTGGATGGGATTTTCAGCTCCTTCCAACCCAAACCATCCTGGGATTTTCACATTCTCTGAAATCCCAAATCTGAGCCCCCCTCATGCACAGCCCCTCTGCCCCCTGTCCCACTCTGGGTGCATCCCTGGATTACACCTCAGCCTGAAGATGCCCTGATCAAAGGGGAAGAATTCACGTGGGGGATAATAAAAAACCCAAAACCAAAGAGATCAAACTCCTCAATAAAAGAACACACACATCCCCAACATTAACCACCTCCCTTGTTCTTTGTTTGGAACCACACAACTAATCCAAATAAAAATCCAATAAATTATAGCAGCAGCATGTCCAAACTACAGAATGAAAGTTTAGGAAATGAGGCCAAGACCATCAAAATGGGATTTAAAAAAAACCCAAACAAACAAAACCTGGAAGAAATTACTCTCCAGTGATTCCTCTTGCCCCACTGAGTTTCTTGGTGTTAATTCCCATCTCCACTCCAAATCTGGCCCTTTCCCCTCCCAGGCTCTCCCATGCAAACCTCACCTCTGTCAATCCAGGGCTGTGCTCTCTGAACCCCTGGCCTTGAAAAGCAGCAATTTTCTCACAAATTACCCTTCCAGTTTCATTATTGCAGTACCAGAAATGGCTCAAAACAAAACTGAAGGCTTCCAGTCGTATATTTTTTGTTTAGTTCACCACCAAGCACACCATTGCACTGCCTGGGCAATGGAATTGTTGTAATACCCATCAGCAGCATCTAAAATACAGCAGAATTGCCTTTTTCCCCCCTATTAAAAGGTCTCCCTATTGTTGTGATTCTATTTGATACAGAGATATGGCAGACATCCCATTATTTTTCTGATTCCAAGGGTTTCTGGAGCAACAGCTCTGTGACAATGGCAGCTGAAAAAAAAATCCTTTAATTTCCACATCCAGCCCCCTGCTGAGGAATCTGGTGTTGCACAGCCACTCTCAGCAGAGCTACAGCCATTCCTGTCCAAAGAGCAGGCTGAGGAAAAAGGGAATTTCCCTTAGGAATGAACACAGGGGTGGCATTTCCATCATCCTGTGGTCACAAAAAGCAGGATCGAAGTGATGAAATGCAACCAGAGCCAAATGTCACATAGAGTCCATGAGCACAGGTAAAGTGCCATTTATTTTGATGTTATTTTAGAAATAATAGCCCAAACATTGTATTAGTAATTAAAAAAAGCTGGAAGAGCAATTAATTTGTGCTGCTGTTCTCAAGCAAGACCTACTGGATCAATAAATACCAAATTACAGCATTTTAACCTCTTTTTGAAATGTATTTTGAGGAAAAATGTCCCAGGCCAGGCTGGATGGGGCTTGGAGCAGGCTGGGATAGTGGGAGGTGTCCCTGCCCATGGCAGGGGGTGGAATGGATGATTTTAAGGTCCCTTCCCTCCCAAACCATTCCATGATTTAATGTAGAAATTCCAAATGTGTAATGATGCCCCTGCCCATCTTACACTGAGTATCCTGAGTGAAGACTGGAAACTTTAAACTGTTATTTAGGAAAACATTTCCATTCTCAGCTGTGAAACAAACTCAGAGAAATCCATTTGCCTTCAATAATTAAATTGCCCCACTGCTGCACACTTCATCAGGAAACACACAGGGAATTCTTCCCTAACTTCTATCTAAAGTCTGGGTTTTTTTTCCTTCTGAATGAAAACATAAATTTCATTACTGGAACATGATTAAACTTTGGTTGTTTTTTTTTCCTATCTGAAAACCCAGTAATCACCACCTGAGCATGCCAGCTGTCAATGACAACAGCCTCAGGCTCTGATCTGCAGGAACTGAACAATTAGTAATTAATTAGAACAAAGCTGAGTAGTACAACACAAGCTCTATTGGCAGCTACAGTTATCAGAGATGCAAAAAATCAGGGTTGGGCCTCCTGCTCTGTGTGAGCACAGCAAGCTCGTGGTTCCTTCAGCAAGTTCACAGCAAACTTCCCTTAAAAAGTGTGATTTTTTTTTTTTCTCCTTTTTCTCCTTGAAGTGACAGCACAAAAGTTCTGTCCCCAAAAATCCCCCTCTTCTCCACACCTCTGCAGGGTGACAGGATGCCTTGTGACAGGCACAGCTTCTCTGCTCCTCTCCACTCAGTTCTCTCTGAAATAAAAAAGTTCTTCTGCCTCCCAAAATTAACCTCTGATCATCCTTGATATCTGGAAAATTCTTTGCAGGGAGTAAAATTTGATTAAACCCTTCTTGAATTTGATTTTCATCCTCACAAATTCTTTACTAACCCCAAAGCCACACCCTGTGTGACAAAGAGCTCAGGGGAGGAGCAGGCAAGGATGGAGTCCCCAGCTGATATCCCCATTTTGGGGGGCTTTTTTTGTGCAGAAGAAAGCAGGATTTTGCACACACACCCATCACTGCCCTGCCTCCCTTTTCCAGGGAATTCCCTGATCTCCTCCAAAGCACAAGCAGCAGCCTCAGGGCTCTCTGGGGATGGGCAGGTACCAGGAGCAGTGCAGAGTGAGGCTGCCAGGCAGCTGCAAGGGAGTTCAAGTGGAAAAAAACTAAAATACACCCCAGAGAGGACGTTTGCAGCCACTTTAGTGCATTAGAGATGCCACTTACAAACGTGAGAACAGCAGAAAACAAGAAGTCTCTGTTCAATGTGGAGAATTATTGACTCAGTGTGGTGTGAGTAATGAAAAATGTTCCTACACGTGGTGCTTTAGAGTGTTGGAGATATTTGAAATGTTACAGCCAAAAAATAACACCAAAATATTAATGAAAAACTAATGGAAAGGATGATATCAGTCCAGATCTGCTCCATTCCTTCACACTACTTCCCACTAAAATATATAAACAATCAGTGATAAACCAAACCTGTGCCATAAACACAGAGTAAAGCACAAAAAAAAATCCGTGCCAATTTATTGGGTCCTGTAACCTTGGAGATCTCCAAACCTGCTGCTGATTGAGAGGCCTAAGATGAAGATTCAAACCCTCCTTTAAGGGAGCAGTTCTCAAATAAACACATATTTAGGTCAATGACTTCCCCACCCTCCCCAAAATCTGTGCCACTGACTCCAAACACAGGAATCTCTCTGTGCATCTTTGGAAAATATGGATCATCAGCTCAGGCAGCCAAGGGCAGGATTGATTTGAGTTCTGATGGCTCTGCTACATAACTGCAGCAGGAGTTTTCTTTCTTCTGTCACATCTAAATATAAACAGCAACCCTCAATATTGAAATAGGAGCAAGCCTCAATATTGAAATAGGAGCAAGCCTCAATATTGAAATTGGATTTCTGGTCAGCTTTGAGATGTGAAAAATCTTAAAGGAAATTGAATCATGAAATAATTTGGGCTGGAGGGGGTGTTAAGGATTACCTGGATTACCCTGCCATGATCAGGGACAGCTTCCATTATCCCAGGTTTGCTCCAAGCCCCAGTGTCCAACCCGGCCTTGGGCACTGCCAGGGATCCAGGGGCAGCCACAGGGATCCAGTGCCAGGGCCTGCCCATTTCTTCCCAATATCTCACTTAAATTTCCCCTCTTCCATCTTGAACCCATTTCTCCTGGTCCCATCACAGCAATTCCTGATGCAAAGTCTCTCCCTGACCTCCTTGTGTTCCCTTCAGATCCTGGCAGATGCTGTGAGGTCTCCACACAAACTTCTCCTCTCCAGGCTGACCACAACAATCCCTGCTGCTCAAAACCACCCATTTCTGCCATAAATGTTGTGTTTGGGAGGTCTGAGTTGGTACCAGGGTCTTCACAGCTGTGGAAATACTCCCACAAAACCATGACATAACTGCACAACCTTTTCCAGCTTCATATCCTCTGGATAATCAGAGAAGTTTCACCTATTTTAGGCCTCTTTCCAAAATGTTGATTTGTTACCTCTTACTTTTAACCATTCAATGGTTCAGCCTATGAGGTTAAACCTCCATAAAGCATAAACTTGTGCCAAAGGATGCCAATTGTCTGAAATGCATCAATCTATTGACAAGAAAGCCATCAGCAATATGTGCATACACACAGCCAAACCTGAAATGCCAAACCATTTCTGCAAGAGCTTCTGTTTAAAAAAAAAAAAAAAAAAAAAAAAAAAATCAGGTTTAAAGCACTAATGTGGGACACAGGCTAAAGCCAAATCTCCATTAAGTTAGTCCTGCTCTCCCAAGCCAGGTCCTGGAGCAGACTTCCATGTGATTTTCCTCCCTGCAGGCAGGATTCCTCCCCAAAAGCAGAATTTAGCACATTCCCATTGGGATGCTCCAGGTTCCTGCAGGTCCAGCTCTACCAAATTTACCAACCCCCTCCCAGTCTGCTGCTGCTCCAGTGCCCAGGCTCAGGATCCCAGGGTAGGAGAACAGCTTGGAAAACTCAAATACAACCTCCAAACCTCCAAATGACTTCCACTGCTGCCCACACACTCCACAGTCAGATTCAGCAGCTCAGAAACTTGAGGAGAGGGAGCTTTTCTTGCCCCAAAGAAGAGAAGAGAATGATAAATTAAATACCAGCACTATATTTAGAAAATAAACTCTTTTTGCTGCAGTTCTAATTCGCCAAGTGTCACAACATTTTGAGTTTCCTTGGAAATATTATCTGCAGGGGGGGAAAAAAAAAAACCAGATTTAAACATGGCACATTCTCACTCCCATCTCCAGCTGCAGCAGAGGACAGCTCCAAAACCCTTCCCAGGAAAACGTGGCACAAGGATTTGGTGTCAGTCACTGCTCCTGCCCCTGGGTTGCACCACCCCTGCATCCCTGACACTCCATCCACACATTTCCCAACTCCCACCTTTTACTATTCCTAGCCCCACTAAACTGACAGATTTTGAGTTTAGGTTGGTTTATTTGCATTATGAAAAGGGAAAAAAAAAGAAAATATGTTTTTCTCCTGAGAGAGCAGCAGAGTGAAGGTTGGGAGATGCTGAATGGGCTCCTTTGATGTGAGAGCTTTACACTTGACCTTCTGTTTTCCTTCCTGGATATTTATATCCTGCTGGCTCCCAGAGCTGAATTACAATGAGATCCACACACTGACCTGCTCAAGTGAAGCTTCCATCCCTCTCCTCAAAGTGAATCCACTTGGTTCTAACAGTTTTGGGGGGAGATAAATGAGTAATTTTCAGCTTAATTTAGCTCTCTTGGCGTTTGAGCAGCTCAATAGATTATTCCAAAAATTTATCACTTCAATAATTCCGACTCAGCGCCTCAAAAGGCAGGGATTAGTGCTTCAAAGTCACAAAATTAATCCCCAAAAATTCTTCCCTGTGAGGGTGGGGAGGCAAGGGATGTCCAGAGCAGCTGTGGCTGCCCCTGGATCCCTGGAAGTGTCCAAGGCCAGGCTGGAGCAGCCTGGGACAGTGGGAGGTGTCCCTGCCATGGGTTGAGCTTTAAGGTCCCTTCCAACCCAAACCAAACTCTGGGATTCCATGATTCCAACCAGAGCATCAATGTTTTGACCCAAACATCAACACAAAACCATGAAAAGACCTCAAAACAACCCCTGGAAAAGGAGAACATTCCCATTTCTAAAAGGCACATGTTTTAGAGTCAAACTTTATGGCTCATTTCTTCCCCCAAATGAAAGCTACTCAGCAAACAGCAGATTTTTTATATAAATAACTGTCAAAGCACACTATTGTGATGCCTAAACACTTGTTCCTGAGACATTTCCAGGATTTTTATTTGCCTTTCTACTGCTATAATCTTTAATTCCTTTTAATCAACATGAAGTATATTGCTTAGCTGAAAGTAAGCCAATTTTATCTGGTAATAAAGCAGAATACATACAAGAGAAGCAAGGCACCATTGAACACTGGGGAAGAGGAAGAGATTCCACTTGAAATGAGGACAAAAACTTTGATTTAAGGAATCTGTTGCTTTCCAAGGAAAGTGAACCTATGTGATCATTTGGAACAGGAAAAATTCCATATTCATTTGCATTACAGAGCAGCTCTGCAGCCCACCCAGGGTAAATATCCTGTACTCAAATTATTTCATTGCAACCACACTGAAATTGCTTCATTATATTATTTTAATTGTGAGCAACTTCAGGGAAGTCTAGCAAAAAGAAAATAAAATAAAAATATAAAATTCTGCAGCAGGGTAGAATTTTTCAATGCATTTTCAATTTTTCAATGGATCTGCTGAAATGACTCAAAAATAGCAAAAAAAAAAAAANCAGCCAATACATATTTATCAGAATTCTCCATGCAAACCCAGCAAAGCCCTCAGAAATTGAAGGCAAAAAGCACGAAAATGATCTTTAAGTCTTCTTTAGGGCTGATCCAGGAATGTATTTTATAGGAGCATCACTAATGTGATAATCCCAGATTCTGAGGATACCACTGCAAACTCACAGAGAATTCCCAGAAATGCTCAGGGATCAGCTGGAAATGTTCTGGTTTGATTTGGTTAATTTGGGTACAGGCCTTGAAAAAAAAGTCACTGCAAACCCTGGTGAAACTTGGAAGTTTCACTGTGCCACAACCTCAGGTCACAGCACTGAGTGACTTTGGTGTGCCCAGGGATCTTCTCCATCTCCTAGGGAAAGGGAATTACCTGCACTGCAAATGGGAAATGCTGGCTTCAGCCATGCTGACTTCTGATTAAAAAACAGAGAGGTTTTAGTTCATGGAATCATAAAGGCTGGAAAAGCTCTCTGAGATCATCAAATCCAACCTCATCTTTGCCCCATGTCCCCAAGTGCCACATCCACAGGGATTTTAAATCCCTCCAGGGGTGGGGACCTCAGCACTGCCCTGGGCAGCTGTGTCAGGCCTGGACAAACCTTTCCATGCAGGAATTTTCCCAAATATCCACCCTGAGGCCGTTCCCTCTCCTCCTGTCCCTGTTCCCTGGGAGCAGATCCCAAATCCCCCCCGGCTGTCCCCTCCTGGCAGGAGCTGTGCAGAGCCACAAGGGCCCCCCTGAGCCTCCTTTGCTCCAGGTCAATGTGGAGCATCCCAAATTTCCATTTCTCAGCATTGCTTAGGTTGGAAAAGCTCCCCAAGATCACCAAATTGAACCCCAGCAGTGCCAAGGCCAGCACTGCCCCATGTCCCCAAGTGCCACATCCACAGGGACTTTAAATCCCTCCCAGGATGGAAACTCCACCACTGCTCTCCAGCAATTTTTAAAAGAAGAGGTTTGAATGATCAAAATGATGACATTCAAGACTCATTTTATCTACAGATTCATGGAAAAAAAAT
>WEIU01022448.1:1003432-1025243 GCA_013389925.1 Aegithalos caudatus
AAAAAAAAAAAAAAATAGGGATTTCCTACACTCAGTGTTTCCATCAACTTTAGGGAAAGAGTGGAGCCCCTGGCAATAGAAGAGCTAAGCCTGTAATACTTTTCCCTTCTTGTAAACCAAAGGATTACAATCCCTTCCCATCCCAGTGTTTAATGCAGCTAATACAGCCAATACATATTTATCAGAATTCTCCATGCAAACCCAGCAAAGCCCTCAGAAATTGAAGGCAAAAAGCACGAAAATGATCTTTAAGTCTTCTTTAGGGCTGATCCAGGAATGTATTTTATAGGAGCATCACTAATGTGATAATCCCAGATTCTGAGGATACCACTGCAAACTCACAGAGAATTCCCAGAAATGCTCAGGGATCAGCTGGAAATGTTCTGGTTTGATTTGGTTAATTTGGGTACAGGCCTTGAAAAAAAAGTCACTGCAAACCCTGGTGAAACTTGGAAGTTTCACTGTGCCACAACCTCAGGTCACAGCACTGAGTGACTTTGGTGTGCCCAGGGATCTTCTCCATCTCCTAGGGAAAGGGAATTACCTGCACTGCAAATGGGAAATGCTGGCTTCAGCCATGCTGACTTCTGATTAAAAAACAGAGAGGTTTTAGTTCATGGAATCATAAAGGCTGGAAAAGCCCTCTGAGATCATCAAATCCAACCTCATCTTTGCCTCATGTCCCCAAGTGCCACATCCACAGGGATTTTAAATCTCGCCAGGGATGGGCACTCCAGCTCTGCCCTGGGCAGCTGTGCCAGGCCTGGACAAACCTTTCCATGGAGGAATTTTTCCAAATATCCACTCTGAGGCCGTTCCCTCTCCTCCTGTCCCTGTTCCCTGGGAGCAGATCCCAAATCCCCCCCGGCTGTCCCCTCCTGGCAGGAGCTGTGCAGAGCCACAAGGGCCCCCCTGAGCCTCCTTTGCTCCAGGTCAGTGTGCAGCATCCCAAATTTCCATTTCTCAGCATTGCTTAGGTTGGAAAAGCTCCCCAAGATCACCAAATTGAACCCCAGCAGTGCCAAGGCCAGCACTGCCCCATGTCCCCAAGTGCCACATCCACAGGGACTTTAAATCCCTCCCAGGATGGAAACTCCACCACTGCTCTCCAGCAATTTTTAAAAGAAGAGGTTTGAATGATCAAAATGATGACATTCAAGACTCATTTTATCTACAGATTCATGGAAAAAAAATCCCCAAATTTCCCACTTTTTCAGGAAGGAAAAGGCATAGGGAGCTGATTGATCTCCCTGTCAGGTTATTGCCACGGATAAACAAACAGAGGAAAACCACCACAGGTTTCAAAAGTTAATAATGGGGGGAAAGGGGTACAGGTCAGGGTTTTATTGACAATTCCAACTTCTTCACCTTAGGAAAGGCAGGTTTAATTAAATTTATGTAATTTACATATATTTCTTGAAAAGAGCCCAATGCGAACGTCACGCTCAAGAAAAAAAGTTCCTGTGTTTTCCTGAGTCGTGATTGTTCCTGATCTTCCTGAACTCACAGCAAACCTTGGAAACTCTTTTTAGACACTACAGCGAAAGCAGAACTTCCCAAATCATGTAGAGGGCTAAAAATATTTCAGCAAGTTCCCTCAAAGTCTAAAGTGTCTGTGAGAAAAGTACTTTTCCCCCAGATAAATTCACAATATCTACCATTTATCACTAGCTCATATTTGCTTCTAAACAGCACAGGTGGGAAACACCACATCAAGTCCTCAAATAAAGAATAAATGCAGTTGTGGAAGGGGAAAAATCATGGAATGGGTTGGGTGGGATCTTAAAGCTCATCCTGCCATGGGCAGGGACATCTTCCACTATCCCAGGGTGCTCCAAACCCCAGTGTCCAAACTGTTCTTGGACCTGTTCCTCTGGGATCTGAATTCTGCTGCTTTGATCCTTAGGAAAGTTTCACTGGAGCTTGAAGGGTCTTTAATACCTAAAAAAGTTTTGGATGTGGGTTTTGAAAACCCACAAGGAATAGCTCCCCACTTCAACAGGACCCACCCCTCTTAAAATAAATAAAACTACCTTAAAAAGGAATCAAATAAATCAAAATCATGATCTAGCTTAGCAAGCAAACTTGACTTTGCATCAGAAATTCTAATACATCTTCCCAGTTCTCCATTTCACACTGCTGGGCTTGGCTAAGCAGAAGCCTTGTGAAATAGGTGTTATTAAAATGCCATATGCAGCATCAGATGGTATTTCCTTACACAGTTCAGTTTCTGAGCTCTGGAGGAAAAGAAATGGTAATTCTATGCAAAATAAGCTGTGAGTCACCAGCATGCTGCTTTTGCAATTTATCAAATTCCCCCTTTTTTATTTACATGGGTTTGAGTTCCCTTGGATAATTTTAAAACTTCCTGATTAAGCAAAGACCAAAACCAAAACCGATTTCAGAGATTTGTGTATAAAGAAATAGAACTGATACCATGAGGACTGGCAAAGGAGCCCAGTATTAAAAACAGGGATTTCACATAGAGGAAATGATGGGATGCATGGATACTTCCTCCAGTGTTGTAAAATACACCCCCCAAAAACTTTAAACTTCCTGGAAAGACTCAAAATATTCTGATTTTATACCTTTCTCATACACACCTTTCATGGGGGCTGAACACAAAACTGAGGACTGCAACAGACTTTTTATAATCTGTCACTTAATAGCCTTATAAAGGTACTTAATGCAGCATTTCCTCTATATTTTTTGCCTCAATCCCAATTATTTCTCTAAGTGTGCAAGCACCTTCACCTGACCATTAGAAAAACACCCACTGCCCTTTGGTTTTGTTGCTGAGAAAGTTTGCCAGAACTCAATCAGACATTAAAAAAAAATAATTAAAAAAAATAATAACAACTCTTGGCCACACCAAAATTTGGTATTTCTCCTTTTCCCCACAAGGGCCTTTATTTTCCCTGGTTGCCCTGGTGATGCTGCAGCAGAGCTGCTGTGGGTTGTTTTCTGTGGTTTCCCACCTGGAAGTGGGAGAGGAGGCTTTGCTGGGCAGGGCACAGCTCCCTCCTCTGCCTCTGTGCTCCTGTTTCACTCAGGGATGGCCAAAATGGAACACCTGGAATGGTGGAATAGGAACCAAACCTCTAAAAAAAAAGATGGAATTAATCCTTAGTCACTTCTTACCCCACCAAGGCAAGGTTGTGTCGCTCTGCACAACTTGGACACACTGAAATATCAACTGGAGAACATTCTACACTTATTCCAGCAAAGTAATGCTGAATTTGGGACATGCTTATTCCCATTATTCCTGTGACATTAACTTCCAGGCAGACTTGCTTTCAGCACACCCTAAGCTGCACATTTTGTCCTTTCAGGCAAGGAAAGGCTTTGGATCACACCATTCCTAAGAGGTGGTGTGCAGGACAACAGGATTCAACTCATCAATTCATGCAGACAAAAGGTGCAAGGTCCTGTCACCTCCAGTGCTTTACTCTGGAAAATCAGAAGAGGACAGGATAGGATTGGATCCCTGGCCTGTCTGTATACCCACAGACATTTCCCCCACTATTTATTAATTATTCACCTTTCAGACTGTAAAATGCGAGATGAAAACACAGCACAAGCCAGTTAACATCCTGGAGTCACATCTGTTCAATAAAAAATCCATTATTAAACTAAGGAAAGGCAGATGAAGCATTAACTGCATGCCTGATGCCAGACTTAGAATAACTGCATGCCAAGATATACCTACGAGGTTGAAACTCTAAAAAAAACAAACCCACAAACAAACCAAAAAGTCCCCAACAAGCCAAAAACTCCATAGCAAGCCATGGGTTTGGTTTTGTTCTCTTTCTTTCATAAAAATGAGAGATCAGGACCCCAGGAATGTCCTGAGGCCCAGAGCATTGCTGGGCACTGCAGAGGCACCTCCAGTCATGGGGACAGCTTTGGGTCACAAAAAAAGGACATGGAGGGGCTGGAACGTGGCCAGGAAGGGAATGGGGCTGGGAAGGGGCTGGAGAATTCCTGAGGGAGCTGGGAAGGGGCTGGAGAATTCCTGAGGAGCTGGGAAAGGGCTGGAGAATTCCTGAGGAGCTGGGAAGGGGCAAAGCCTGGAGAAAAGGAGGCTCAGGGAGGCCCTTGTGGCTCTGCACAGCTCCTGCCAGGAGGGGACAGCCGGGGGAATTTGGGATCTGCTCCCAGGGAACAGGGACAGGAGGAGAGGGAACGGCCTCAGGATGGCCAGGGGAGGCTCAGGGTGGACATCAGCAGGAATTTCCCCATGGGAAGGGTTGTAGAACACTGGCAGGAGCTGCCCAGGGAAGTGTGGAGCTGCCATCCCTGGAGGTGTCCAAGGAACAGCTGGAGGTGGCACTTTGTGATGTGGTTGAGCTGGCAGGGGTTCATCTGAAAGCTGGACTTGGAGGTCTTTTCCCACCTTGGTGATTCCATTTGAAAGGCAATTACAAATCCCTAACAAACTTTGGTTTGCAGCATCCCTTGTCCCCCCTGCCCCAGCATCACGGAGCCCTGCTCAACACAACCCTGAGGGGGCTGGGCTGGCTGAAAACAAAAAACTACCAAACAAAACTGCCTCCTTGCCTCCTACTGATCACACTGCAAAGGAAAGAGGTCACGTCAATTCAGCTGAAGCTGGTTCAGAAGTGTGTTTTTAGGTTATCCTGCACAGCAGCACTGTCAGCACGATGAGCAGACGCCTGGCTGGGCTTTGGCATAAAAACCCCTCCTTGAGCAGAGTGACTCCTGCCCCTCAGAGAGATCATTAAACATCAGCCAGGGAGCACAGCAGGTGCCAAAATAACCCAGTCAGAAATTATAAATTGACTGTATAAGCAGATAATCGTGGGGTGCAACAAATGGGGTGGGGAAAAAAATCCTGAGGAAGCTGAAGGAAAAGCAGTGAAACGGGAATTCTGTCTCCAGACAAAGCTCCTGGGGCTGCTGCAGCCCCTCCTGAATATACAGAGCCCACAAGATTTGGTTGGTTTGGAACATGAAGGTTTTCCTCTGCAAGCCAAGCTGACAGCAAACATATGCTCAAGTGCTGCTGCAGCAGCCAGCAAAGCCTGGCTACTTTGTAGTAATAAATATTAAATAACTGCATATGTTAAATTAGTATTTTTGAATTGTATCACCAGAATTATTATAGCAAATGATATTTCATAACAACATATTGTTAAGTAATAATAATGAATAGATATTCTGGTTTTTTATTTCAATTGGGCACAGACTGGGTTCGAGTAAGTGCCTACATCAATGAGCATCCCATGGATATCACAGCTGCTTTTTTGAAGGAGACAAGTGCTGTACAAGGTTATCATCATCAATAAACCACCTGAAAGGTCCATATTCCCTGATTTACCATGCCAAGGTTTTCTTCTGACCCCACAGAGCGAGAGCAAATGAAAATGAAAGGTTCTGTTTCCTGCAGACCTTGTTTGTACCATTCCAACACACCTGGTATATTCCTGTGCATGACATTCCCTTCTGCATCCCAAATTCACCCATCAGCTGCAAACCCTGCTGGTCTACAGCTGAATACACTCAATTATTGCTTAAGGAGTGGTTTTCCTTTCTTTTCCTGCTTTATTCCTGATACTTTCTCCCCTCATTTCTGTGGTATCAGTCTGGTCCTCCCAACCAATACAGCAACCTCAAGCCATTCTGAAAGATTCTACCTGGACAAAAACAGCAAAATTCCTTAAAAACAGCAAAGATTTGTGGAAGAGCCATAGTACAGAACAGCCAAGGAAAAGCTCCAACCCAACCACAGGATGGTTTGGGCAGAAAGGGGCCATAAGGACCATCCAACTCTGCCCATTCTGCACTTCAGGCAGAAGAAAATTCATCAGGGAAAATATTCAGCTGCTCATCACGAGTGATGGTTTCTCATTTCAGCTCACACCTTGCCACCTAGCCAGTAATGCTCAAAAAGCTGACACTTAGAGAAAGAACCATCACAGTTTTGGGATGGGCAGAAGCATTCACCAGAACAGCCCCAAGAGCTGGAAAAACGCTGCGTTTTCCATTTATGTGGAAAAAGAAAGAAGTGAAAAATAAAACCAACCAAAACCCTCCACAGAACAGTGTGACCCTGCTGGAGAAAAGGGCTGCTGTGTTTTCCCATCGGTGCCTGGAACAGACAAAAGTGGAAGCTGATGACTAAAGGAACAGCTAAAAATACCCCGGGTAGTCTGGAGCTGAGAGCTGTGTGCCCTCGCTGCAATTAGCAAATTGCATATTCAGTTTCACTGACACTAATGAGTGCAGCCGAGTTCATCTACACCTCAATTAACTTCAAGAAACGCTTCTTTTTCACAAATAATGGCAATTCCTCCTTGCTTTTGCACAGTCCCTCTCTGTGCCTGACCCCCTCGGGCAGTAAATCACTGCCTCCTTGGCTTCCAATAGGGTTTGGAGGGATTAAATGGCTGAAAGAAAAGAGAAAAGGGCATTTCCAACACAGGGGAGGAAAGGAGATGGAAACTTGCACTGGATGGGAGCAGGTGGATGCCAGCAGGTTTTGGGATGCAGCTGTAATTGTGGGTGTTTAAGGAAAATCAGGGAGATTCATTGAAGGAGATGTCCAGCATAGGGAACCAGGCACCTCTTGTATTCTCTGGGACCTTTCCAAGGCTGACCACCACGTTGTATCAAAGTTAAAAATCAGTTTTCAGCTCAGGTTGGAAGGGAATTCCAGCCTGTAGAAGAATTCCCCAGAGCAGGATTAGCAGGAGGGGTCAGGAGGCTGCAGTTTGCCACTGCTTGTGCTGAACAAAGTCCTCGTAGGTCCCTCTCTACTTCTACTCTTGAAGGAGACAAGAAGGAGGTTGGTGGGGACTGGACTTTGAAAAAATGGCAATGTAGTGTTGGACCAGATAATTTCAAGCATTACATTTAGAACAATGAAATAAAGGTCAAAGCATCATTCAGAGGCGAGGAAGAGGAAATGGATTGATGATACCTGGGAAAATGAGATGAGAAATAAACCAAGAGATGAGATTCCAAGCCCAAACCACCCATGAGGATGATACTGAGGATCACCTGGATAGCCCCAGGAGCAGCAGGCTGGGGGAGGACACAGGGATGGGCCCCAACCCTGCCACCACCACACCTCACTGCTGGATTTGTTCTTTACCCCATCTGCTCCTAACACACCATCACAGAATCATGGCATGTTTGGGTTGGAAAGGACCTCCAAGCCCATCCAGATCCACCCCCTGCCATGGCAGGGACACCTTCACCATCCCAGGCTGTTCCAAATCCCAATGTCCAACCTGGCCTTGGGCACTGCCAGGGATCCAGGGGCAGCCTCAGCCAAGGCCTGCCCACCCTCACAATCAACTTTCCCTTTTTGTTCAGAGGCTGACAAGCACTAATTACCCGAGAAGTGTGCAAACAGATGCTAATTTGAGGCAGTATCACTCCGTTTGGCAAGAGGCAGTGGCTGATGGAAAATCCAACCATTGATTTTCCTATCGGCTGCTGTCATCGCTGCTGCTGCTGCTGCCTACAAATAAACAACCCCCAGAATATTTGCTTTCCAATGACAGCTGGTGTCAGCATCAGTATGCATTTGCTGTCGTGCTTCCTGCAGAATAAACTGGTATTTTGCTATTTAATGTGTTTCAAAACCGTCACTGGAATTCCTGACGGCGTTGTTGTATCGAATGGACTCGGATCTTAAAGCCCTGGCAAAGCACTGAGCATCCACAGCCAGCTCCCATTCAAATCCTTAAAAACTCTTTTCAAGACGTGGCATTAAAAAGAATTGCTCCTTTTTCAACACATTTACTAAGGAACAGAAGAAAACTCGATGTGAATACCAGCACAATAATCACAGCAATAACACAGAAACATCCTCTTGGGAAATATTTAGCACAAGTGAGTTTTGAGTGCTGCTCGAGGTATTTACAGCTCACAAAAAAACCTAATTTTGGACTTGTAAGGGATTTCTATAATTATTGATTCCTCCTCCTTCCTTTGCAACTTGGATTTTTGCATCAAGGGTTGGGGTTTTTTTGTGAGGATGGGGATAAAAAAAAGCAGAGTTTTCCCAGCAGCCCTTGACAGCTGCCTCAAAGGCACCATAAACCACAGAGGACGGTCCCACTTGGAACCTCCTTGGAGTGAAAACTCATAACAAAGCTGTGGATTTGACCATCACAGTCAGAGATACTGAAATTCCATCCAAGAATATTTCTGGGTGGAAAATACCCCTTGGTGAAGCCTGGTTTGTTACCATGGGAATAATTCTTTGGACCGAGCCGCATCCTGGACCTAAGATCAAAGAGAATTACATTTCTATTTTGGAAATAAGAAGTGGCTTAAAAACAAAATAGAAATGCACCATTTGTGCAGGACAGACAGCCCCAAACAGGCAAGTTTTATTTTCCTAAATAAACCAGCAGCTGGGCCAGGGCAGAGCCCAGAGCCTGGCAGCCACACGTGCCAAGCACCAGCAGCATCCACTGAAATCCTGCCCTGGGAAAGGTGTAAAACCAGTTGTTTCCTCAGAGTGGATTTTTGCTTTTTGTTTTCCATTCAAAACGAGCCCTTTATCCTGCCCAGTGTTTACTCCAGCATGCTGTGAGCACAGAGAGCTGGCAGGGCTCTGCCCCAGCCCAGGCCATCTGTCTGTGCTCACTGGGACCTGCTGGTGGCACCGGGGGTGACAAACACCCTGTGCTCCTCTCAGTGGCACTGAGGTGGCATTTGGGTCCCTCCATCACACGTGGAGGACAAAACACCAGCAGGGGAACAAGGGGATGCCAGGTGAAAAGCACATTTCACAGCCCAGCAGGAGCTCCAGCCATGGCACCACAGGGATGTGTGCCCTGCCAAGGGATTCCAGGGACAGCACAAATAAACACAGCCAGGCCTTGCACAGAGCTTGCCTGCTCCCAGCCTTTCTCCAGGGAATATTAAACAGATAATGATATTATACAGAAAATAAATCCTGCTCTAGGAGGGTGGCAGGACCTGGTACAGATTGCCAGAGAAGCTGCCCCATCCCTGGAGGTGGCATCAGCCAGGCTGGAGCTGGGATAGTGGAAGATGTCCCTGCCCGTGGCTGGAGGTGGAACTGGGGAGTTTTGAGGTCCCTTCCAACCAAAATCACACAGAAAAGCTCTGAAATTCCTTCAATGCCACTTTTAGCCCCAGAGGATATGAAGCTAAAGCAGCCAACCTGACTTCCCTTGAATAACCCTTCCAGATGAACCAGGTCTGAAATTCCATCACCAGAACCTCCATCAGGAGCATTGACAAACATAACCCCCCAATATTTTCACTTCTTCTGTTTGTTTTACATTTCCAGATGAACCTGGTCTGAAGTAGCATCACCAGAATCTCCAGCAGCAGCATTTATAAACACAACTCCCCCCCCCCCAATATTTTCACTTCTGTTTGTTTTACAATTGTAGATGAACCAGGTCTAAAATAGCATCACCAGAACCTCCATCAGGAGCATTGACAAACACAATCCCCCCAATATTTTCACTTCTTCTGTTTGTTTTACATTTCCATCTCATGTTTTGACTAATCCTTCCCACACCATATTAATTCCTCTAAACCAAGGAAACTTCCAAAGCAAGTCTCTTTCTTTGTTTCTTGGAAGATACTTAAAACTCTATTTCATAAAATACCTTTCCATCTCTTTGTGTTCCTTGCTCCAGGGATCTTGGGGATTTTTCCCCTGGTATATCTGGACCACAATCTCCAAAACACAAATACATCCCCATAACATATACAAATATATATACATATACAAAATCTCCAAAACACAAATACATCCCCATCCTTTTAAGCCCAAACCCCAGTTCAGGTTTCACAGAAACAAATCACACACAGGTACATTTTTGAGTAAAAAAATACAGGCTCAGCACACTAAGGAAGGAGATCTTCCAAATGATATCTCCCCCATATTTTCATTTATATTTTGCTGTTCTACAGTTCTCCCTTAATATTTTTATTTAATATTCCTGGAGTGCTTATTCCAAATCAATCAACAGACAGCTTTTCAAGGTAATTTTGATTAATTTTCAGTCCTTCAACCTAACTAGACCAGCTACAATCCAGCAAGACCTACAATTAACCATTATTTTCCTTTATTTACCTCCATTCCAAGTGACACAGAGGTGCCCAAGAGCTGCTGCCCCACAGGACCCATTTTTCCAGATCTGCTGAATTCTGCTGCCTGTCACACTCGTCTTTGAGGAGAGATCAGCCCAAAATAAAAAAGGGCTGAGAGCTTTTTATAGGATAAATTCAGACTGTGCAACCTCACACTGAGGATGGAAAACCTGATTGCTGAATATTTTGCTTGTGGCTTTTAACATGTGATAAAAGCTCACCCCATGGATTCAATGGAATTACCTGACAGGCTCTGGCCATGCTCTAACACCAAATTTTTCCTCCTGTGACTGGAAAATAAATGTTCAGGCTGATCAAACACTGGCTGAAGCTGCAACAAAGTGAAATCCCCTCGTTTATTCACCAGAGGAGCTGGCCACGTACTTGTATCCTGGGAAATATCAGAGAAAATCTACTCATGGTACAGTTAAATCAAATATTCCATGGACAGCCCTCAGTCTCATCACACCCTGCTTGCACAGACTGGAGAAGGATGGAAGGGGAAGTCACAGAAATTCTTTTTTTCCTGCAATTTTCCCTCTCCTTTCCAAGTGCTCCATCAGCAGAATCCCACTCCAGCTCCCATGGGAAAACCCAGCCTGGGAAGCTGAGGCTCAGCTCTTCTCCCTCTCCCCAAAAACTGGTTTGGACACATGGTTTGCAGGAAATTAAATCTAAATTCCATCTCCAATTCTTCATGTGTGCAGGGAAAGGAAGGAAGAACAGAAATTCTGTGTTTGGGAAAGATGCACAAAGCTGAGGAGGGCAGGGTCTCCCTGGAAAAATCAACCAGGTTTTTATCTCCCAGGCAGAATAATTATAATTATTTGACATTTTCAGGCTCTGGAGAACTATTTCCAGGCATTTGAAAGGACCAAGATCACGCTCTGAGAGATGGCAAAGCTCTTTTAAAGCCTTTTGGATGTACAAAAGCAAGGAAATCACATCCTGGGAAGCCACAGCAGCTCATTTTGAGCAGGGTGATGGGAAAAGGAGAGGTGAGAGCTCACCCCTGTGCTTTGTGCACTTAACAACCACAGGGCTTTTTCCTCTGGCAACTGCTAATTGAGGAGAAATTGGGAAAACAGCAGATAAATGTGATGTCTCAGGAAGATTTTTGAGCTCAAAGCCTGAGTAGATGGAAGAGCTGAACTGATTTGCTGGCCAGAAATCATCCTGGCAGCTGCAAAGCCATGCACTGGTAGCTCTGATTCTGGGAGCTCCAAGTCAATCTCTTCCCATCAAGAGAGGAAAACGAGGATAATTTGCTCACACAGCTCCAGGCTCGGCGTGTCTGACAGAACTGCCTGCTCCAGTGAGGATTAGCCCAGAGATCTCAGCCTTGGGAGGCACTGACAGCTCCTCACACACTTATCACCCCCCCAAAAAAAGGGTAAAATATAGATTAAAATATATAGATATATAGATACAGATATATAGATAGATAGATAAATATAAAAATAAATATAAAAATAAATATAAAAATAAATATAAAAATNCATTTCCTCTGCAGTCTGTGCCTGAAACTCATCCCTTCCTTGCCCACCACATCAGGAAGGGAAGCTTGCCCTGGGGCACAGGGATTTGGTGCTTGGGATCTGCTTTTCCAGCTGGAACCATTATTTTCCAAGGTAGCTGTCTCAAAAAGCTGAGCTCAGCCTCAGCAGAGGCAGCACCCGAGCAGTTCTGAACACAAATCCCATCCTTAATTCCATTTATTCCATACTCAAGTAGGAGGCTCAGGTGGAACTTTCTCATTCCACAACCCCTGACAGGAGGCAGGGTCAGGCTCTGCTCCCAGGGAACAGGGACAGGAGAGGGAACAGCCTCAGGCTGGGCCAGGGGAGGTTTAAATAAGGGAATATTTAAATAAGGGAATATTTCTCCATGGAAAGCTTTGTCCAGGCCTGGCACAGCTGCCCAGGGCAGTGCTGGAGTCCCCATCCCTGCAGGGATCTGTGGATGTGGCACTTGGGGACAATGGTTGGGGTTGATGTTCTTACAGCTCTTTTCCAACCTGAACTCATCTGGGATTCTTAAATATTCCAATTGTGCCATGTTCCTTTCCTGAAAGGCCAAAAAGGATTCACACTCATACTGCTGCAAAATAAATTGGACAAAATGATGGGGTTGTAACTCATTTCTGGCTGATATAGCACCTGTTTCACTGCCTTAACTTTCTGGCCATATCACAGAACTGAGCTGCATAAAGATATATATATGGATAGATAAATAGAAAGACAGCTAGATAGATTTATACATGTATTTTATATTTAAATATATGTGTATATGCATATGTATATGTGTATATATATATTTGAAGTATGTATGCCTGGAGAGCAGAGAGCCAAGTCTAAATATCACCAATATTTATGGTCATTAAACTTAGGTCAACACCAAGTCCATCCTACAATGCAAAAAAAAGCACTTAAAAATCAGAACAGACCCCAAACCCACACAGAATGGAACCACACTGGCCCCCAAGGACCTTCAGTGCACAGGTCAAGTACAAAATATAAAGTGCTTTTGTAGAGGTGAAATTAAATCATAAACATCCTATGAAATGAACCCCCCTATGTCTGAACAGAACATTTCCAAGCAATTTAAAATCCTGAGAGATACCTCAAAATTTATTTAATGGAAAATTCTTTGGTGTTAGCATCCACTGACCCTGGAAATTTTGGTTTCCCTCCTGCACACCCAGAGCTCTGATGCTTTCAGGAAACCAACTAAAGGCATTAACTAAAAATAAAAAGCAAACGAGATCAGCTTAAGTAGCTCCCTTAAAAAACATATCCAATTTCACAGCATGCTAATTAATAGAACAGAAGTGATATTTTGATATCATGATTAAGAACAGTTCATTTTGAGCATCTTGCTCACCAGCAGATCAAGGCAATTAACTGGCAATTTGCTCACTAAATGACTTCCCAAGATGTGCTACTGAGATAAAGCAAAGCCCTTTTTTAAAGTGACTTTGAGCCAGCAAAGGATGGACCTGCAGGGAGTATTTTTATAAACAATGTGCAAGTCGATTCTTCAGTAGTAAAGGAAAGCTTCTGCTTCAGGAGTAATGACAAAAATGTATTAATTTATGTGGAACAGCAAGACACTGGGGGATCTTCTCCTTATTTCCTGAATTATAACCACTATAAATAATGCTGGGATGGAGAACACATCCAAAACATCATGTTTAGAAAATTAAAAAACTGAAGTTCTTGACTTTGTTGTATTTTAACCATGGGACACAGCTGAGAGCAGATAAATCCCTTTTCCTGCCCTTGAATCTCTCTGCTTTTCACAGTGCTGCTTCACAAGGAGCTGTGCTGGCTCCTGGGAAACAGAAATAAACAAAATGCCATCCTCCAGGGGGCTGGGAAAAGGATGAGCAGGGAGCTTCAGCGACTCAGATTGGTCAGAGTGAACATTTCCTGATGAGATTCCAGGCAAGGATCTCCCAGCCCTCAATCCCAACCAGTACAAACTGGTGAAACAGGGGAGGATGTGACAGCACTGGTCACAGAATGAAGGAGGCTGGGAAAAACCCTTTGGGATCATCAAACCTGACCTAAACTCACATAAAGAGAAATACCTTGAGAAGAATTTGGATCTCTGCCCACCCCTCCTGAACCTAACCCCTGTGCAAAGGGGCAGAGCTCCAGGCAGGGGATGTCAGACCAGCAGGAATTTCTGACCAAACACTGAGGTTCTGGGGCTCAGCTGCACCAGAGAACCACAGCAACCACAGCCTGCACCCAGGGGAGGTGGCTGATGCTGAGAGCTGGGGAAGGCTGGCCTGGAACAGAGCTGGGCAGAGCTGGAGAATAAAGCAGGGATTTATTAAAAAGCATTTAGGATACAGCTTGGGCAGGACAGGGCCTGGCCAGGGATACACCCAAGGTGGACCCAAAATCGACCAAAAATGGTCACAAAATGACAAATGGTCATGAAGTCTCACATTTTTATAAGTTTTGGTCCCTTTGCACATTGGGGTTGAATCGTCCCATTCCAGCTCCAGGCTGGGAGCTCCCATCCTTGTTCCTCCCTGCAGCCACCCTTGTTTGTGCTTTGGGGCTGGAAGTTGTCCTTGGGGTGCAGCAGGAAAAGGATTTGTTTTGTGTCCCTGCTGTGTGCAGAGCTGAGTGACCCTGACTGTGAGCTCAGAGCTGCACCCTGGGCACCACAGAGCCTGGAATTCCCTGGGCACCACAGAACGTGGAATTCATGGAGATAAAAGGCTGAGCCCACCATATCCCCACACCTCCCTGCACTGGCACTGCAGCATTTCTCTAAATATTGCCCAAAAGACATCACAGGAGCTTTTCCAGTGATTCCTAATCCAGCTCGATTCCCCCAGCAGAACAGAGTCTGAAATTAATCTCTGTAACTTTCTGTGCAGCTTCCCAACCTCTTCCTTCTAGGAAGATCCAGCCCTAAATACACTTTGTGTCAATACCTGATGGCTGCAGAGGTTCTGCAAAGGGGATTCCTTCCCTGCTCCAACAAAAAGATCTGAACAAAACCATTGCACAGACAACCTTGACCTGAGATTTAATTAGTGGATGCTCAGCCACCTATGCAAAATGCATCACTAAAACCACAAACTTAATCATTTAAGACATAAATGTATTGACCTGACCAAAATTGAGTTATTTTTTTAAATTCCTAAGCTATGGACTGTAGTGATGCTTTTATTTCACTAGGTCTAGGGATCATTTCCATGACAGGAAAACAACCCTTTTCACATTTACCCTTTGCCTCACAGTCTGTTATAAGCACTGATAATTTAAACATTACATAAATGTAAAACTTTACTTTCCTCTGAATCAACAGAATTGGTTTGATTTCCCACTCTGCACCAGCATGGTTAAAAGAGGAGCATAAAAAGCACAATTACTTCATGAGAATCCACTGAAAATATAATTCAGTGCCTGTAACCACAGGATGTTCCAAGGCACTGAACTCCCCCAGAACAGCACAAACACTGCTCTGACCAGCCCCATTATTCTGGCAATACAGACTCTGAACAGAAATGCCAAACATTTGCTTAGACTAATGATAATTATTAAAAATAACCCACAAATTAAGCACACTGATGATAAAAGCTATCAGCATTTTGGAAGGAACAACACTGCATGTGCCCCAGTGCAGCTGGAGCTGCACACAGATGGGAATTCCCTTTCCTAAGTCATTCCAAGGACTTTTTTTCCCCCTCAATTCACAATTAGCAGTAACAAGTCATGTAGAGCCTCCTGGAGAGGCTTTCAGGTGGACAGAGATGCTCCATGAGGTACAATAAGTGAGGCTGAGAAGAGCCTTTAGGATCACCCTGCTGGAAGCCTGAGGGTTTGAGGAGAGGATGCTGCAGCCCCAAGGCTCCTGCACACCACCCTCACAGGGAATCTTCTTCTCCAAAGAAGGAAAATTCCACAGGGAATTCCCTTCTCCCCACAAATCCAGCTGCAATTTACCCTCACAAGCATTCTTTCCATTCTGCATTTGGGCTAGAGCTCAGTTTGGTTCTCTCCATGACCTCCCTCCCCACCTCAACCCTCACCTTTCTCCTCCAGGTCATTCCTCACATCCTCCCCTTGACTTTAACCCTGCCCAGCCAGCCCCAGGAGGTTTTTATTTTGGACATCCCTGTGCAGAGCATCCCTGCCCTCCAGCACAGCACCTGCTCCCTCATGGAGCCCATCTGCCACCGTGCTGAGCCAGAGGTGCTGCTGGGCTGGACAGCATCTGCTGCAAAATGATCTGCAAAGACCTCACTGCTGTGTTTGTCTGGGTTAAACGAGGGGCAGCTGCTGGGCCAATCTGCCTGCAGACTTTGCTCCCTGTTCCTGCATGGATTTGGGCTGCACTGCCCTTGCTGGCAGTGAGGAGATGATGCTGTCACCCCCAAAGTCCTGAATGAGCTCCTGCAAGGTCAGGAACCTGCAGAACCCAGCCAAGTTTCAGTATCTACCTCACACAAGCTTCCACGGATGTGAGCTTATTTGGCAATTGTCTGCACAACAAAATAAATCAATTTTTAAAGGCCAATGTAAACAGGAAGAAAACACTGTGTTCAGAGGTCAGGCCTGGCGTGTTTTCCAGGGTTTTGATGTCCTAAGGATGTTTGTTAGGATGTTTTAATGCACAGAGAATACAAAATCAAGACTATGTTAACCAACATCCAGCCCTTGTACTGAATGTTTAAAAAAAAACCCCAACAGAAATTGCTTTTTGATGAATATAAAAAGCTTCACAAGCCTCAGCTCTTCCAGCAGACTGCAATTGCTGATGTTTTGACCATTTGCCTCAAGCACTCCACAGAGATGAGATGAACTTGCAAATGCCACCACAAGTCACTGCAGCAGAGATGCAAACAGCTCAGCCTGGCTGCTCCCTGCCAGGAGTGCAATTATATCCCAAAAAAGAGTCCAAAAAAATTACATCCCTGAAAAGAGTCCACAGCCTCTCCTCAAAACATCAAATAAATAAAGAAATGCTTGGATCCAGTCTATTTGTGCCCTATGAAGTTTTTTTTTTAAGCTTTTCCCACCTGACATGAATTAATTGCTTCTACCAAAAAGGCTGCAAGAAAACCTTCCAAGTGATTTTAAAATTGATCACAGCAGAGCTGAGCTTGGCAATGAGCTCTGGACACCACTCAGGCCACCCTTCTGTGGAAAGCTGGGCTTTAGTTTAGGTTTTCCAGGAACTGTCAAGCAAACTCATCAGTATTTTTTGAGTGTCTTTTAGCACAGTCATTATGAAAATGACTTTTGCTCCGTGCTCATTAAGGAACTTCCTCTCATGCATGGCTGGAATGACAACACTGAGGCACTCACAGCATCTCCAGCTTTGGATAAATCCACAGAGCAGCTCCTGAGGGCACCAAGAGGTGAAACTGAGCTGGCCAAACCTACCCTGGCTTATCCTGGGAATCTCCTCTCCATGGACCTCCCTCCCCCTCACCTCTCAAACTCCATAAATGCTGCTTGGGGGAAGCCTGGGAGGGTTTTCTCAAGCCTGGATAATTTACAGGAACTTCTCTTTGTCCTCGAGCTGCCCATCAGGACAGCAGGATGTGACTCATCAATGGGATTTCCAGGACATTCATGATGCTGACAGCCTTCCCTGGGCAGCAGCACCACAGAAATCCCATTTTTCCTGGAGGTCCTAAGGCACTGTGACACCACAGGGTGGTGGCACCACGACAGGGATGGAGAGCACAGGGTTCTCACACAGCATCTGGGGTCTCCCCTCAGCTGCAAATTGTGGGGTTTGATGTTTCATCCAACCTCCCCTGAGCCAGAACTCCATAAAATCCTCATTTCCACCAGAATAACAATTTCTGCTGGAGCTCCAGCTCCTTTCAGTCATTTCCCAACATCTGGGCCAGAGGAAACAATGGAACACAGAGATGCAACACAGCTGCCATGAAAGTCATTTCAAACACCCAACTGTTGTGGGTTTTCACCACAAAGGCATAAATTGGCTCTTATTAAGCTGGGTGTGGATGGTGCTGCCAATTCCATCATCCCAACAGCCTAAAATCCACATGCAATCACCCTGAACACAGCCCCAAACCAGTTATTTATTATAATTTACAGAGCAGCAGAACACAGTGGTTCCATAAGATGGTTATAATCATCTTTTAAATTTTTACTTAATGTAAGAGTCCATTAAAATAAGGGAAGGAAAAAAGAAAGAAATTAAAGGCCTGCCCAGGTTTACTTTTTGTACTTTGAATATACAGTTTCTTGACAGCCTAATGTATTTCTACAGACCAGAAATCCACGGATTCTCAGGCCAAAGTTTGCAAGCAACTTCTCATTGGAAAAAAAAATCCATTCCAGACCTGAAGAAAGATTCAACCATCAGGAATCTGCTGCAGGAGAGGACACAGAAGGGAGAAGAAGGAATGCCTGACCTCAGGAGACACTGCCTTGTGTGTGTCTCACTGATGCTGTTCCAAACACCAGCTGATCCCATTTATTGCTCAGTTCTAGCAGAAAATAACACTGAGACTTCATGGCTTTGATGGAGGAGCAAGAGATGAGCAACAGGTTTGGGAAACAAGGGTGGAAGAAAAGGAAAACAACCCCAAAGCCTCAAACTGAGACACTCAAGAGCTGCCCCATCCCTGGAAGTGTCCAAGGCCAGGTTGGACAGGGCTTGGAGCAGCCTGGGATGGTGGGAAGTGTCCCTGCCTGTGAAAAGATTACAACATTTCCAAGTTCAATCCCAAAAAAACCCCCAAAATCTCATGCAAGTGCTGAGCACAGCTCTGTGCCCTCCTCATGAGCAGCTCCTCTGCAGGAGCAAACACTGCTGCATTCACTTGGGGAACAAAAAGAGTATTATGGGAAAATCTGCTGCTGACAGTTCTGGGGTGACATCCTCCAAAAGGGCCTTTTCCTTCCCCAAATTCCAACAGGGGAATTTCAGACACTGTAAGGAAGCTGAAGTTTCAGGTTTTCTTCTTTGAGAGCAGAAGAGAGATTTTTTTTTTTCCAAGACACAACTTTATTAGGAAATAACCATCTTTATATTGTGCTTAAAGGACTTTGTTCTTTTCCCTCTTAAATACTGGGTATTAAAAACTCACAGAGTTTCTACAACTGCCTGAAAGCACAAGGGGAAATTCTGCCTCCAGCAGACTGGGGAGAGACCTTACAAAATGTGCCAGCCCTAAATCAGAGCTGTCCAAACTCCCAGAACCAAGGAATTGTTGAGGTTGGAAAAACCTTCCAAGACCTTCAAGTCCAACCACGGCCCCCAAGGCCAGCACTGCCCCGTGTCCCCAAGTGCCACATCCACAGGGCTTTGAAATCCCCCCAGGGATGGGGACTCCAGCACTGCCAGGGCTGGGATTCCTCTCCATAAAGGAATTTTCCAACCTGAACATCCCCTGGCACGACTTGAGGTCATTGTGCTGTTCCTTGGGAGGAGAGACCAACACTCACCTCAGGAGAGCATGAAAAAAAAACTCAGCATTTTCTCTACTACAGATTTATTCTTCTCCCCAAAAAAAGAATGTAGCAACTTTTCAAGGCTCTGGAAAAAATTCCTTGCTCCTGCCAGCCTCCCCCTCTCTGTTGTTCCTCTGCCACCTCAGCTGGGACATCAAATTCATCCCTGAAACTGCAATGTCCATAAGAATTCCTTGGATTTCCTCAGGTTTCTGTGCTGATCCAGGGTTTAGGGCTCAGCAAATAACCAAAAAGAAACAAATCACCAAAAAAGTTATTTTAAAAAAAGTAAAAAAAGAAAAATAAAATCTCTATTTCTTCTCCTCCTTAGTAGTTCTTGCAGAGCACACAATTAAATTGTAGCACAGTCTTCTTTAGGAAAGGCTTCTCTTAAAATTTTTTAATATCTACACTGTGTTAAGATCAACTAAAGATCATTAACATAACATAAATCTATTTACAGGCTACGCAACACTTCCCATTTTAATCCATTATTTCCTTTTGGAATGTTCTGCAATAGGTGCATTTCCTTTCCAAAAAAAAAAAATAAAATAAAAGAAGGTATTTACATGACCTTTTTTTTTTTTTCTTTCCAACTGAATGAGGTTGCAAAAACAAAGCCCTGGCTATTTAAATATAATATCCAGATAAGCTATTTATGGAAGGGCAGTGTTTACACTCTGGACTACAACTCATTGAGAACAACAGTGCTTGAAAATCTGCTCTGTAACCGAGATCTGAGGCTCTAAAACAACAACACTAAAAAAAAAAATAAAATAAAAAAGGTAAAACTCTCCTTCATCCTCAGCTTCCAGGTGAAATCTCAGCACCACATGAATATGCATTTTGTATTTTTAGACACAGCATCCCAAGTTTGCCAGGCGCCTCGGGACCTCTGAAGGAGGCAGAGAATAAATGAAAATCGTTTTAATTAAAAGCAAATTAAAGGCTCCTCTAATCCAGGCAGCGGCAGCAAAACCCACAGAGAGTTTTTAGGATGAAGCTCCTTGAAGTTCCATGGCTTGCAGCCCTCCCTAATTCCAGCTTTTTTCCCTGAGTCTCCCCAGAGGAGGCTCAGAAACGGCACGAGATCAGGTTCAGGATGAAAATTCTGCTCTAGTTGCTAAAAAAAGCTTTTGCTCCAATTTCTCAGTGGCCAGAGGCACTGGCACCCTCACAGAGCAAAGAAAAACCAAGGAATGACAAAGGCAATGTTCCTGCAGGGGGAAAGAAGGGATAAAATTCCATTTTAGGCTTTTTTTCAGCAGTGATGAGCAAAGTTGGGAGTTCTCCTCTTTGTCAGGAGGCTTTGGAAATGCAGCTCAAAAAAAGATTAAAAAGTCAACTAAGTAACCACGTAGGGAAATGTTATCACAGGAATGGTTTCAGATTAGAGCAGGAAGGAGAATGTGGAGAATTAAAATAAAATTATTACTGTGCTCTTTTTCACTGCTGCTCCTCCAGCAGGAGAGCATTACTGGGAAAATCTCCCTCCTGCCTGTCCCCAGTTCACTGTGTCCTACCCAATAAATTCCAGAATGAATTTACAAACGCTCCCAAAAAATAAACAGGAAGCTAAAGGCAGCCCTAGTGTTTATTTCTGTCTAAAAGGCATTTTAATATGTATTTATCTCCTTAAATAACCGAATTCCTCTGCTACGAGAAAAAAAAGCACAAAATCCCAACCTTGAGGGAAAGAATCCAAAACAACTGAACAAGAGGAACAGAAAAGAGAGAAAAAAAAAAGAAAATGGGCAAAACGCCTGGAGAAACTCTGCTTTGATTTTGACACATGGGAATAAATGGGAAAAAAAAAATATTCAGCTAACCCTTCTTTTAATCAAAACATCTTCCATCTCGTGTGCAAATTTCAACAGCTGAGAAAGCATCCTACTCAATCTCCCCAAAGTGGTGTCAGCATGTTTTATGTAAATACTGCTTAACAAGGGATGGGTGTTTGCAGCAAATATTTTCAGGTTCTGCTTTAGGAGCTCTGGGTCAGCCTCTGGATAGGAGGAGGAGTTGGAATTCTGCACAGGATAACAGGAGATGTGCACAGAGGAAAGGTTGGGGTGGGTTTTTTTTCCCTTTAAATAGTCAGGATGTGTTTGTTAATGAGGAGTTTTTAGTAGTTATTTAATAAATTAACAGGAGAAAAACTTGGTTACTCAGCTCTGCATTCATCTGTGGCACAGGACATCTTGGAAATGACTTGGAATGTCTGGAAATAAACTGGGGTTTGGTGACATTGTCACCCTGAAAGGATCCTGGGACAGTCAGAGATGTGACACAAGGAGCACAAACAGGACAGGCTCCCTGCTCTCCAATGGGATATCCAGGGAAAACAACAAATTCCTGCCAGAATCTGAGGTTTGGGCAATACTGGGCTCACAGCTCTCCTCCCTGGGCTCACATGGACTCAGCAATAATGGGGATTTTCTTCTTCCTGCTCTGGCTCTGAACCTGTGTCTTTGTGTGGGACCTGCAGATACACGGCCACCACTTGTGATGCAGCCACATGAACCACCCCATAACCACCTACAGCACCCCATAACCACCTACAGCACCCCATAACCACCTACAGCACCCCATAACCACCTACAGCACCCCATAACCACCTACAGCACCCCATAACCACCTACAGCACCCCATAACCACCTACAGCACCCCATGGCAACCCCATAACCACCTACAGCACCCCATAACCACCTACAGCACCCCATAACCACCTACAG
>WEIU01022448.1:1025335-1037414 GCA_013389925.1 Aegithalos caudatus
CAACCCCATAACCACCTAAACCATCCCATAACCACCTAAACCACCCCATGGCAACCCCATAACCACCTAAACCACCCCATAACCACCTACAGCAACCCCATAACCACCTACAGCACCCCATGGCAGCCCCATAACCACCTAAAACATCCCATAACCCCCTAAACACCACCCCATAACCATCTACAGCACCCCATGGCAACCCCATAACCATCTAAACCCCTCTACAGCCACCCCATAACCATCCAAAACACCTCATAACCACCTGAAACACACAATAACTACCCCATAATGATCTGAAACACCCCACAGACACCCCAGAACCATCTAAACCACCTCATGGCAACCTACAACACCCAGCAGCCACCTCATAAGAATCCAAAGCATCCCAGAGGCGTCCAAGAGGCATCTAAAACACCCCATAAACTTCCAAAAACACACAACAGCCACACAAAAGCCATCTAAAATACACCAGAGTCACCCCACTGCTATCTAAAACACCCCATAACCACCTAAAACACCCCATAACCACCACACAGCTACCTAAAACACCCCACAGCCACCCCATAGCCACCTAAAACACCCCATAACCATCACACACCTACCTAGAACACCCCATAACCATCACACACCTACCTAAAACACCCTATAACCACCACACAGCTACCTAGAACACCTCACAGCCACCCCATAGCCACCTAAAACACCCCATAACCATCACACACCTACCTAGAACACCCCATAACCATCACAAACCTACCTAAAACACCCCATAAGCACCTAAAACATCCCATAACCATCACATAGCCACCTAAAACACCCCACAGCCACCCCATAGCCACCTAAAACACCCCATAACCATCACACACCTACCTAGAACACCCCATAACCATCACACACCTACCTAAAACACCCTATAACCACCACACAGCTACCTAGAACACCTCACAGCCACCCCATAGCCACCTAAAACACCCCATAACCATCACACACCTACCTAGAACACCCCATAACCATCACACACCTACCTAAAACACCCTATAACCACCACACAGCTACCTAGAACACCTCACAGCCACCCCATAGCCACCTAAAACACCCCATAACCATCACACACCTACCTAGAACACCCCATAACCATCACACACCTACCTAAAACACCCTATAACCACCACACAGCTACCTAGAACACCTCACAGCCACCCCATAGCCACCTAAAACACCCCATAACCATCACACACCTACCTAAAACACCCCATAGCCATCACATAGCCACCTAAAACACCCCATAACCATCACACAGCTACCTAAAACACCCCATAACCATCACATAGCCACCTAAAACACCCCATAACCATCACATAGCCACCTAAAACACCCTATAACTATCACACAGCTACCTAAAACACCCCATAACCATCACATAGCCACCTAAAACACCCCATAGCCATCACACACCTACCTAGAACACCCCATAACCATCACACACCTACCTAAAACACACCATAACCATCACATACCTACCTAAAACACCCCACAGCCACCTAAAACACCCCACAGCATGAGGGAAATGTTCTTTTCACCATCACACCAAGCAGGCACAGCTCCCAGCACTGGAACAAGCAGCATGCAGCACTTGCAGGAATACAAACAGCACAAAAAACAATCACCAAGATCAAAGGATTTCTGTTTTCCAACCTTCCTCTCTTATCCCCTTCCTCTGTAGCTGAGAACTCCCCTCAGCCACCCTGTACCAGTGTTTGCTGTGCCAGGCCAGGAAAAATATCTGAGTTAAAATAAATAAGTTCATTTTAAAGGGAGGATGGCAAAAGCCCTGCAGAAGGAAACATTTCCCTGATGGGATTTACAGCCCTCAAAAAAAAAAAAATGTTCTACATCCTCAGAGAGCAGCAGCTCAGGGGCATGAATAAGTAGCTGAGAAGAGGCAGAGAAATCTGCTAACAATTTCTGGAAGAAGACAAATTCTTCTGGAAGAAGACACTGGCATAAGCACAACATCCTTCACTCACACAGACAAAATAACACCAGCAGCACTCATTTATTTCAGCTTTGTCTGTCTCCTCTGGTTAGTTTTTTTTAACTTTTCCTGCCCAAAAATCTCTGTGCCACCCTGGCTGCCTGGGGATAAAAGGGAAGATGCACAGCCCAGGTGGGCTGGGATGGGTGAGGAGACAGCTCCTGATGGAGCCAGGGCAGGGCAGGTCCTGCTCTCATCCCCACCTGGAGCTCAAGGAGAGCACAGAACTCACAACCATTTTTTGCCCAGTTTGATAAAAACAAGCAAAAACTCCCTCCCCACCCTAGGATCCACATCAGATCCCTGATAAGAGCGAATTTCCTTCAATTCCCCCTTCCACATCCCATATAATGCAGTTCTACTTTCCCAACAGCAGAGATTGTGCTCTATGTTATTAAAGGAATATAATTTTCCATCAGCTGGAGCGATAGAAAAGCTGTTCCCAAAGCGATAACACGAGGCTGGGGATGGCAATTCCTATTTTTACTCTCCTCAGAATGTTATCAGCGTGGAGGAAAGGGAACTTCCAGATAAGCACACACAATCTCTCCTTTCTGAGGCACTGAGATTTATCACAGGGGGGTGGTTTCTCACAATCACACACCTCAACAGCAGGAAATGTTTGAGTATTGCCTCATCTCCATCCTGCCAGCTTTTCCTCAGCCCCAACCATTCCAGGATTCATCAGCAAGGAGCTCTTTTGTCATTTAATGATGTCCAGGAGATGTGACTTCCCCCTCCACAATGGTCAATTTCCATTATTGAAATGCTCTGATGCCAAGTTCACCCACAGCCTTTTCTTCCTTCATTTTCTAGGTTTAACATGATGTGAATAAACTGTTTCTCTGCCTTCCAACTTCATGTACTGAGCCAAGTGGGGAGAGGATTTTTCCTTGCAGAAGTGCAGAGGAAGGAGGACAGCATCCTCCAGAGATGCTTCAAGGAGCAGAAATCGCTTCCAAGTTTGTTTTCTGTACCACTGAGGGGATAAATTAAAAGCTATTGCCCTCAGGGAGCATTTCTTGTTTGCATTTACATAAGATTTCCTTCATTTGAAGATTTTGGGTATGTCCTACAGGGATTTGACCTTTTTCCTTGGATGCTGTAATCCTAAAACCTTCCTGCAGAAGCCAGAACCACTCTTCGTCCAACGTGGGAGATGAAAACTCAAGATTTGTATCAATTTTTGCTTATTTCAGCCATTCTTCAGCACAATGATCCAAAAAGAAATGGTCAACTCCATTCCTCCTTAAGTCATTATTCCTGCTGGCTCCAGGAGCACTCAGATGTTTCTGTTCAAAGGCTGCATAAACAGCCAGAAATCCAGATGCAAAACAAAAACTACCGGTGGGAGGCTGAAACAAAAATAGATAAATCTCCTCAAAAAAATAAAAAAAAAATACAAGACTCTCACTGTTCTGCAAATTCTGATGAGGAAGGAGCTGCACAGCTCCAAGCTGAGACACAAAAGGGATGTGGGGAAATCTTCAGAGAGCTGCTCAGGGCTGAGGATGACAACAGGGGCAGGGATTCCTGTCACCTCCAGGCTACCAGGACTTCCAGTGCACGACATAATTTTTACAGAGAGAACTCCACAAACGACAGGGATTTAATCCAGAAGCAGACTGGATTCTCCATATGCTCCCACTGGTGGAGAGTTATGCCCAGCTTTTGGCACAGGCTCTGTTGTTCCATGAAGAAAACACCCTCTGTGACTTGGCTGCTTGTGAAAGGCTCAGATAACAGAGCCTGTCTTTCAGATGAACTTTCCTCTCCAAAACTGATGCTCAGATGTGCCTACACAGATGGGGTCAGCTCTGAACAACACAGAGCTGGGAATCCAGCAGCTCAGAAAGGCCTTGGATGCTTTTTGGGCAGCTTCTCTGGGCACCCTGTGTCAGAACCTCACAGCCAAAAATTCCTTCCCCATCTCCCATCCATCCCTGTCCTCTGGCAGTGGGAGCCATTCCTTGTGTCCTGTCCCTCCATCCTTGTCCCAGTCCCTCTCCAGCTCTCCCCTTTAGGCACTGAACCATCCCCTGTGTCCTGTCCCTCCATCCTTGTCCCAGTCCCTCTCCAGCTCTCCCCTTTAGGCACTGAACCATTCCCTGTGTCCTGTCCCTCCATCCTTGTCCCAGTCCCTCTCCAGCTCTCCCCTTTAGGCACTGAAAGAAGCTCTGAGATCTCCTTGGAGCCTTCCCCTCTCCAGCTGAACATTCCCATCCCTCCCAGCCCTCAGAGCACCCCCATGGCCTCCTCTGGATGGCTCCAGCAGCTCCACGTCCTCACACAGAACTGCTTCATCCCCCAGCTCCATGAATTATTCCACAACACAGTAAATATTTCATCCCAGCATCAGCACAAGTGGAGCCTCAGTTGGCTCCTGGTGAATCCTCATGGGCCACGGGCAGCTGAGGTCACCTCAGGCAGGACATGGAACACTTTTGTTCCCTTTGTTCTGCACCAACACCAGGGCAGGCCAGCAAAATGCAAACCAGCAGAGTTTTCCTTGGGAATGCTCGCAGTCAGAATGTTATTGAAGGCATCAGTGGCCAGGAGGCCTGTCCCAAAGAGAGGAGCTGGAAATGAGCCCCAGACAAAGCCCCCACACACACAGGGGCCGTGCTCAGCATTCCCAGCAGGAATGCTGCTCCTTCTCCTGCAAAAAACTCCTCAAAAAACGCCCCAAATCTGCTCAATTAAAGCCAGGCTGGAGTGAAATTCAAGAGTTTTCCTTGAGGCTGCAGCCAGGGATCCCTGCCTGCTCCAGGGCATCCAGTTAACACCAAAGTGCATCTCAAATAAAGCTTTGCCTGCACAAGAAATTTGCTGACTTTATGAGAAGGTGAAAGGAGAAATAATTTGGATTTGGGTCTCTGGATCACAAGGCTATGATATAATTTTAGGCCTCTCAAGGATCCAGGATTTTGAAGATTCCTCATCCACTGAGATCCAAGGGGAAGATGTGAATGAGCTTTAAAAGATTTGATTCTTCCTGGCCCATGGACAGACACTCAAGACAGCCTCAAAAAAACACCAGCAGAGACATTCCCAAAATAAAGCAAGCCAGCAATCCAATCCACTTGGCATTTCTTATCCTGCCCAGGGTATCAGGTCAGATATATTAAAGCCTAATTCAAAATCAAATGCAGCAGGAGCATCCCAGAGGCCCAATAACAATATCCCTTCCCCATTGTTTGCTTGGAAACAAAGCACACAGATGATTTTAGCATTCCAGAAATTTATAAACAGGGGATGCCTTGTTTGCCCATCCTTCCTACAGAAAGCCAGGTCAGCATAAAGATGTTTAATACCTGCTTGCACGACTTGGGAAAAATGAGAGAAAATTAAGAGCTCTCAAGGAATCCAGGAGCAAAATGGGCTGTGGGGATTCTGTATGGAGAAGTCCAGGGCATTGCTGCCATAAACACAAAAAAACACACAAACCAAAATCTTGCTCAATTATTTAAAATGGGTCATAATCTAAATCAACTTTTAAAAGTCCAAACTGAAGAAACACACCAACACTTCTGCCCCAACGACCACAAAATGAATTTTACTTCAGCAATTACTGATTGCCACTATTTAGCATCCTGATACAACCAGAATTAATTCTGTATTTACCATGCCTTAGGCTTGGAGCTATTTTAAGGAGCCACAATTTCCCCAAATTCCTATTGCCAAACATCCCAGTGTTGCAATTAGACAAGAGTTACAGCTTTTCAAGTCTCTGATCAAAGAGCAGCCACATGATGCAATTGTTTAGATGTTTCCAGGGAGATTTAAAAAGCCAGAAAACACCTGGTGGTTTTAAGAGGTCCTCATGGGAGTTCTTAAACACAGAGCTGGAAATTACACAAATGCCTCTGTGGTTTCTCAGGGTTGTTTCTTTTTTGGCCCAGCAAATTAACAGGATCTCTTTAATACCTTTGATAATTTATTAGCTCCTTGCTGCAAAGCCTTAAGCAGCAAATCCCTGATGCCACCAGCTCTGCAAATGCATTGCTGCCTGTGATATTTATGTGCTGCATCACTCTGATTATTGATTTGAGGTGCTGAAAGCAGCCTGAAAAGTTCCTCCCCTGCCTGAAATCACAATATTTTGCCATGTTTACATCCCACAGATACAATCCATCAATGCACGTAGAACTAATGCTTGTTTTTAACATGAAATTATAGTAAAAAACACCAACATTACAAGGGATTTTTTAAAAAAGCATCACACCCTCCTGACCTAGCGAGATGAAGAGAAAAATAAACCTCAAATCCATAAAACACAAACCACAAACCCCAAAAAAAACCCCAAGAATTGTCATCACCTGCCTTTAGCTGAGGGAAGAAGGGACTTCCCTACACTCCTGCCTTGCCCTTCCCAGGATGGAACAAATCTCTGCTCAACGAGCTCATTTTCCCCCTTGGGCTTTGTTGCTTCTGTCCCCGAGGAAAATTCCAGTTTTCCTGCAGGGATAAAGGTTCCTGTGAGCCCTGGAGGCAGAGCCCATGAATGGTTGCAGTGTTCAGTGCCAGGGTCACTCATGCTCCCCAAAACAATTGGTGTTTGTGGCTCCTCAGGCCCACTGGGCATCAACAAAGGGCTGTGCTGTCACCTCGGGGAGAAAATTTCAACAGAAATGCAATATTTCCTCTAAAAATCCACATTTTTGCTTTCATATTTTCTCCAAAAATCCGTGGTTTTCTGTTTCATATTTTCTCCGAAAATCCGCTTTTTTTTTTTCCTTTCGTACTTTCTCCAAAAAAATCCACTTCTTTTTTGTTTCATATTTTATCCAAAAAATCCACCTTTTTGTTTTACATTTTCTCCAAAAATCCACCTTTTCTTGGTTTCCTATTTTATCTAAAAATCCCCCTTTTTGTTTCATATTTTATCCAAAAATCCCCCTTTTTTATTTCATATTTTATCCAAGAATCCCTCTTTTTGTTTCACATCTTCTCTGAAAATCCACCTTTTTGCTTTCATACTTTCTCCAAAAATCCACCTTTTCTTGCTTTCGTATTTTATCCAGAAATCCTCCTTTTTTGTTTCATATTTTCTCCAAAAATCCCCCTTTTTGTTTCACATTTTCTCCCCAAATCCTCTTTTTTGTTTCCTATTTTATCCAAAAATCCCCCTTTTTTTGTTTCACATTTTCTCCAAAAATCCCCCTTTTTTTGTTCCATCCTCACACATGGAAGCAACCCCCAACAACCACCACCAAAGCCATGTCTCAAAATGAAAAGCAGGTGGGAAATGAGCTTTAATAAGTGAAAGCTACAGCTCAGCCACGCTCAAGTCATTAAAAAAACGAGGGCAGATCTTGCTCTGGAAATCAATTTTTATGACAAAGTCTTTTCTGCACACAAAGTCACATGTGCAAGGTGTTTTGTGTGTTTTATTCCAAGCAGAAATTCAGAGTTAAATTCTTCCCTGCAGCTGGTTTTGCTGGGAAGGTGGAGAGCAGGGATGGGATGCTCCAATCCCTGTCCTTCAGGTGGGATTTTCATCCCTGGGCATCCCTCAAGCCTCACTTCAATCCCTGCTTCTCTTCACCCTCCCTTTCCCAAAACCTCTGCTCCACTTCTGCCCCTGGGAACTAAAAATCAGCTGCCTGAAGTTTCCCTCTTAATCAAATCCCACCCTGCTTTATTCCCATTCAAACCATCCAGGGACTTTCTCTGACCATTGTTATTTGTACAGAAATCACACTTTAAAAACATTTTCCTCTATTTTTTCTCGTTCTCTTGGCTTTGATTAATTTCTTTTGGTGGTGAGGATCAATTCCTTTGTATAAACACAAATGTGTGAAATGTACATTACCCAACACTGAAACCCTACCAAGTTTATCTCCCAAACTCCTTTCCCTCATCACAGAGAGAGCAAATCAAATATCTTTGAATAATAAAATGGTCATTTAAGATGGTTAAAGGTGTCCAAAGCACTGCTGGATGGACACAAAACAGCACTAAATGTGCTTTATGCTCAGCTTCAGGAAAGCTGATAGAAGGCACTGAATTGAAAAGTTTCTAATATATCTAAATTCAGGAAAATTAATTAAAAAACCCCCAAACATTTACCACACTTCTGAAAAATTAATACCCAGCTGTGACTGCATTTTTAGCTGCTAAATCCCCCCCATTGCTTTGTCCCTTCCCCCAGGCCCTGCACAGCTGGGCACAGCTCTGCAAACGCTGTCTGCAAGGACAGTTCCTTCCTTCCCTCCTTTCCCACGCTCCAGAGCTGATTCCCATTACAGCTCCCAGTGATGGCCTTTGGAATGAAGGGAAAAACCAAAAAAAAAAACCAAAAAAAAAAAACAAAACTCTCCAGGATGGCCTGGCCATCCTTAAATCCCATCCCAGGAAAAGTACACAGAGCAAAACTGCCCTGGGAGAACACGGTCAGTACCAGCACCATGAAAAGAGAAATCTCAAACTCTGGTCACACAGAAGGTTCAGTTGAGGGTTCAGTGATTTTCCAAGGAAATTATTTAAGTTTTCTTCCTTGCAAAATTCTGGTGAATGAGGCCAAATTTCAAGGGTAAATCGTTTGATGCAGTGCAGCAGTTCTTGAGCTTCTTCAGGATGAATTACAGCTCGAGTTACACTTGCACAAAACTGATAAAAACTTGGGCAGTTCACCCACCAAAGACACCAAAAAGGGCCCAAAACTGAGCCCAGATCTGAGGCTCCTTCCTTGAAAAATGCCCCATCAGGACAGACCCAATCATCCCAACACCACCAGCTCCTACTTGTAACAGTTCAACCCATGTAATGCAAATAGGTCATTATTGAAATAGACCTCCCTGCTTCCACCTTTTCCTTTCCTCTCTGCCTTCCCAGAAATATTTCAGTCTCTCCAAGTTCCTCTCCCCCCAGTTGTGCTTGGAAGCAGAGCTGGAGTGGGAGGTTTGCCTGTGGAAAACAGATGACACCGAAGTGTTGCATCTGTGGCCTTGAAATGTGCCCTCAGCTGAGTTTTTAATTTGGGCTTTTCAAGACTGAGCAGCACAGGTGTAATTTAAAAGAGATTTGAAGCAGCGAGGTAGGGAGCTGGAGTTCAAATTAATGAGCTTTTGGCATCTGCAAACAAAATGATAACGTGGACCCATTTCAACTCAGGCCTGTGTTTAACAGGGGAAGCATCTATCATGTGAAATTGCTTACACAAAGGCTCTTCTGCTGCAATCTGAAAGCTGTTCCACCACAATCCTCCTCTCAGCAGCAATTTGCAAACTTTGTTGTATCAGATTAGTACAAAGGCAGGCTGCAGGTCAATTAATATCATTGAATAATTAAATGGTTTAAGTGACATTCTGCTGCAGCATGATTGAAGACATTCATGAGATCCAAATGTAAATTAATCAGACTCAGTCCCTGAGACATCTAAACCCATAGAACACGGGGTACAAACATTATTTATGGCTTGTTTAAATCAGGATTTTACTACTGAGGAAAGGCCCAGCACTGCAGCTCAAGCAATATTCCAGCAGAAACCAGGACTAGGAATGCAAAGGAAAATAAATCCTCCAAGGACAACCAGCAAAGATGACAAGATTAAAGGGCAAAAGAGAATCAAGATGGGATTTAGCAAAAGAAACAGTGTGCAGGGTGAGGGAAGGGTTAGGAGTGAAAACTGCTCTGAAGCTGAGGAATTACAGCTCTTGGCAAAGAAATATTTACAGATCCTTTATCAAATATCCTACAAACCAGAGGCTCTGTAAGCAGGAATTTTCATCCTTGGCTTCAAGTTGTGGTCAAGCTGATTTTCATTTACCAGAGTCAGATTTTCTTTTGGACCAAAAAATTCCATTAAAAGAACCAAGGGAGGTAAGAAACTGGGGGAGCAAACACCACCAAGATAAAAGCAGGCATGGTGTGAACATCGTGGTCCCACCTTTGGGAATTCACAGACAGGACCCAGGGGGCATCAGGATCACTGACAGGGAAGGATCAACCCTTCAAACCAACCCAAACTCAACCACCCCATGCTCATCCCACCCCACATCACCCCACAGCCATGGGAAAGGGGGTTTGGAACCATTGAGCTCCCAGTTCAGCCCAGGCTGGCTCAACCAAAATTGCTCTGCTGGTCTTCAAGGGGCACCAGGATGAACCACAGCAGCTCCAGTCCAGCTTGCTCCAGAAGTTATTCCAGGTGAAAGAGATGGATTTTGGTGGAAGGGAAGAAAACTCAAACCCCACAGCAATTAAAGGAACGCCCAACCAGCAGGAAACTTGGAATCCACTGAGCTCAGAAGGGTGAGATCTTGCCATGGATGTGCAGTTGGGTTTTTCATTCTAAATTATTTTCTCCAGAGCAACAAAACTTCCAAGTTGGAGGTTTATCCTCCAGCTGCCCTGATTATTGTGCCTTGATCTTTTACAAGTGACATGTGTAACACACTTTTCACTTCTTCCCTTGCAAATCTGTTCTTTGCTTCCTCTTTAAAATTCCTTGTCCTACTGAACCCGAGCCTTTCCAAGTGTTCCTTGCTGCTGCATCCCTGGCTGTGTGTTATCTGCAGGGAACAGCTGTTCTGCCACAGCTCCTTCCAGCTGCTGGGGCATCCTCACACTCCTGTGGGAAAGGGCTGCCTCCCCCCAACACAGGAATCCCAAAATTGGCACTTGAAGCACTCAGATTTTTTTGATTTTATGTCTCATGTCACCTCTGCCCGATTTACAGCTTTGTTTTTTGGTTTTACCTGCTCACATCTCTCATTCTTACTAAAAAAAAAAAAAATTATTGCTGTATATTAGAAAAAGGAAATCTCAGATAAGACAAGCTTTCAGGACTGAGCACTTTTTCCTTCTTACAGAGTGGATAAAAGTGATGAAAAACCCAGCTGCTGTACATTTCCCAGTGACAATCCACCATCACTGCAAGCAACTAACCAACCCATTTTTTTTATATTTCTCCCCTCAGCCAGGAAACACCTTTGAACACAGACAGATCTCTGGGAGCAGATTTGACTTTGCCATTTCAGCACTGAGTCAGTGCCAGCAGCCAAAGGGAAAAGGGCATTTTTGGGACAGAGGATGTCACTGGTGGTGCATGCTCTGCAGGAAACACAGAGGATTTGGGCAGGCAGAGGGATATCAGGGATGGAATTATTATTATTATTATTATACCTGCAGTAAATTGGCTGAATATGCCTTAAAAATACACTCCATGATGTGAAGAACTCAAAATTAAATCCTGTACAAGCACTTCAGCAAAATGCTGCTGCTGAGCTCCTCCTAATCGCTGCCTTGTCAGGATCTCATTTCAGCTCTGGCTTACTCAAGTATTAAATATATTTGTACAACAAACCTGAAGTGATATCAACATTTCAGCAAGAAGTTTGGAATAAATACAGGCAGGGTTTGTTTTTTTTTTACTATTAATACTTAGAGCATTTGGGATTGTGTAATTCAGATCAGACAGGGCAGAAAACAACAGCAGGATGAAACTCTGTGCAGAAAGGCAAAATGAGTAAAAGATACAGGATTAGAAAAGATGCAGAAATCCTGCACAGAGCATCCACCCCTCATTCAGCCCAAATTCTGCTACATCACATCACAAATCAGCTCAAGCAACACCCAGATCATTCCCTGAGACAGCTCTGAGCCCATAAAACCAGAGTCACATCCAGGGGAGCCCTAAAAGCTCCACCAAGACCAGGCAATTCCAAACTCCTCCATAATTCATGGCTCCAATTCACACCACTTCCCATGCTGGGCACAGAGAGATATTGCAGCTTACAGAGGGATTCTGCTGCCATGAATATTGCAGCAGGAGATCAATAATGAAATGCCCATCCAGGAGCAGAGAGCTGGAAAACTGCATCCAAACAGCATCCCTTAGGTCTGGCTGCTCCACTGCTGCTTCCCAAACTGCAGGGAGGCTGGAAAACTGCAGCTTCCATGGGAAACTGCAGTCTCCAAGGGAAAGCTGCAGCCTCCAAGCAAGGGGAAAAACTGCAGCCTCCAAGCCAGGGGAAAAACTGCAGCCTCCAAGCCAGGGACAAAAAAATGCAGCCTCCAAGCAAGGGGAAAAACTGCAGC
>WEIU01022448.1:1042404-1056526 GCA_013389925.1 Aegithalos caudatus
CCCACCCCCCCGTGTCCCCATCCCCGTGTGTCCCCATCCCCCGTGTCCCCATCCCCGCGTGTCCCCTCGTGTCCGGTGTCGCCCCTGGGGCTGTGATTCCCTCCGGGTCCCGTTCCCTCTCTCCCGGCCCGCCCGGGGTGCGGCTCTGGCAGGGACACACCTGAGGCTGGCGGTGCCCAAGGGACAGCGGCACCGGGAGGCCCGAAATAGAAACGGGCAGGTGGGAAAGTAGGGCAGGGAGGAGGGGATTACCGGAGCCAGGCGGCTCAAGGCGCATCTCGCTGCCTCCTGGCTCCGGTCCCTGCCACACACCTCTCCCAGAGCCTCCCAGCAGGAGAAATCCCTGCTCCGGGAGTATCTGAGAAGTCTTTCCCAACCATTCTCTGCATCACTTTCAGATCCCCCCATACCCATGCTCACCGTGTTTAAGTTTTCCAAAAGATGTTCCAGAGCAAGAAGAGCATCCCAGCAGGAGAAATCCCTCCTCCAGGAAAAATCTTAAATGTCTTTCCTAACCTTCATCAAACTCTAGGTTACTTTAAACCTCCCCCCAATGCCTGTATACAGCATATTTAAATTTCCAAAAGATGTCCCAGAGCAAGAAGAGCATCCCAGCAGGAGAAATCCCTCCTCCAGGAAAAATCTTAAATGTCTTTCCTAACCTTCATCAAACTCTAAATTACTTTCAAACCCCCAATAGCCATGCACACCATGTTTAAGTTTTCCAAAGCATGTCCCAGAGCAAGAAGAGCATCCCAGCAGGAGAAATCCCTCCTCCAGGAGAGATCCAAGTGATCCTAAAAGTTTCCCCACCTTAATGTTTCTATATTTTACTTCCAACCTCCCCCAATGCCCATAACACACCATATTTAAATTTCCAAAGGATGTCCCAGAGCAAGAAGAGCATCCCAGCAGGAGAAATCCCTCCTCCAGGAGAGATCCAAGTTAATATTAACTTTCCCAACCTTAATGATTCTCCATGTTATTTTCCAAACCCCCACAGGCAATATTCAGGTGCTCCAAAGGATCTCAGACAATTAGAGAGTGTAAAGAAAAACCCACCAGAAGAAAAAAATATATCAGAACATCTGTGAATATTTGTGTTTTCTCCTGGAAACTTCTTCAGGGCCTAATTCCATCCCTTTGGCATTGTGTTGACAAAGAAAGAGTGATTTTAGTGGGAGGCTAAAATTCTGTGAGCAGACATGGCAGAGCAAGAGGGCCCAGCACCAGGGAGGAGCTGGATTTTAATGAACATTTTTGAACATTTTTGCAGATCAAATGACTGCAAAAATCAGTGATTTTCTCCCAGGGAAACGTTTGCAAGGGATTGGATATTAATTTAAATAAGTGCTTATAGCCAGGTGATAAAATAAATAATTCTTTATGACCACATTTTCTATTAGTGCAGGAATTAAGGATACTGTTAAGCTGTGTGGTCCCAAAATTAATCAGAAATGGGAAGCCAAATTTTACAATATAAAGTTTTTAATTCGTTATTTGGAGTGAAGGGATTTGCTGGAGAGAAGAGGAATATCTAAATAAATTGTGGAATTGTGAAATAAAGTTGTAAAAAGAACTTCAGCCAGTCTTCCACGCTCAGGTCCATAATTGATGATTATATTGATAATTTAGCCTCATTAGTCCCCAGCTCTGTGTCCTCCAGGATGCTCCAAGGCCAGGTTTATGCCACTTGTGTTTTCCAGGATACATTAACGAGCTGCAGCCAACAGCCTGAGGCTGATTTTTTTTTTTTCTTGGCTGCTGAAAAACAACCCAGGGTGATGCTCTCTGATAGCCAGAAATCCACATTTAAATCCAGGGGTGGGGCCTGCAGGATGAAACGTCCTGAAAACCAATTTCAGATCTCTCCAGACAAGGTCTGAAGGGAATTTCTGCTGCTGGGAAAGGGGAGAGGATGAAAAACGAGGCTGCAGTGGGATTTGTAACCATTTAATATCAATTGAATTACCTCGACAGAAGGAAGCCAGAAGCTGTACCAAAAAATAAACTTAGAGAAAGTGGAAGGCTGAAACGTTGTGCAAAAATAAGATAACAATGAGCAGATTTATCCCAACCCTGGGATAATCCAACATCCAACAGGGGCTCTCCTCCCTGCACCTCACATCCCAGTGCTCAGGAGTCTTTTCCTCTCTTTCCATCACAAATCAAAGCCCTCTCAGCACTGGCAGTTCCTTGGCAGCCCTTTCATTTTTGCTTCCAATTTTCCAGAGATGCTGCAAGGGCCTCCCACAGCTCCTGGCTGGTCCCAGCTCCTGCATCCTTTCCTTGGAAGGAATATTATCCCAGGAGAATTGGTGGGAAGTTCATCCAGAGCAGTTCCAGGCACTCTGCTGCTCTCTGGTACAGAGAGGAGTCTCCTCTGCCTCAAGCTCAGGGAATAAATGACAGGAAAAAGGCAATATTTGAACACCAACATTTAATTTTGGGGAATTCCAACGTGATAACCTCATGGCAGAGCAGTAAATTGGTCTCCTTGCTGATGTAGTGGAAAAAAAAATTACAAATTTGAAAAATAAAAACAGAAAATCAGAGGCAGAATGGCAAAAAACTGGCACAGACCCAGGATTTCTGACATCTCAGCCTGAAAATACAGGGAAAGATCTTCAAAGCAGGAGTAATTGGGCAAGCTCAAGAAAATAAATGATGGAAAAGAGGCAATATTTGAACAATATTGAGGCAATATCCAACACGATGCCCTTGGTAGAGCAGGGTGGATCAGACTTTTTGCTGATGTACTGGAACAAAATTTGTAAATTCCTGAAAAAAATCAGGAAATCAGAGGCAGGACAGCAAAAAAAAACAAAACCCTGACACTGTGATTTCTGATGCTGCAAATACATCTCAGCCTGCAAATCCAAGGAAAACTCTTCAAAGTAGGAATAATTGGGCAAAAGCGTGAGGCTGTGTAATATTTCAGCAGTAGTTAATTTAATGACTTCAAAGGGGTATTTGTCAAAGGTTTTTTCCATTTGGAATGTAAAATTAGGAGTCTGTAGGAATAGATTGAAGTGTTCAAATCCACATCTCTTTCAAATTGTTACAGAAATTGCAATAAGTGAAAGCCTGCCCTGCCTGCTCTTCCCTCCATCATCTCCACCTCAAGGGGTTCTTTTAAACACTCCACACCTTGAAACAGCTTCAAAGCCACGTGTTATTAAAATTAAAATATTGCAAAAGCTGTATTTTCCATTCCTTAAAATGCCAGGAGTGGTTTTTGCCCCTCACTCTCTTCAATAAACTGCACTTGACCACGCAATTTCACTATTCAGTTATAAATTAAAACATCTTAACAGCAAAACACATCATTTTAAAGCTGTGTCATCTTTTAGGATATGGAGAAAAAACATCCTCAGAGATATTAAAGGTTTCAGTGCATCTCTATTTAGGGAAATACAAACAATGACTTTTGGAGTAAAAATAAAAAGGGAAATATCTCTATAATTTCAAGATTTCATTTTAAAACTCTTTATTTTTACCATAATGGCCTGCAAACGTTCCCACCAAGGATTTTCCAGCTTGGAAATGGGGAGAAACAGGACAGACAGAGAGTCAGGTGCTCAGGGAGCTGCTGCTCTCCTTGCCCTGCCAGGATGGGTTGCAGAACTTGTAGAGGATAAACTTTCCCATGGGAGGATTTATTCCTTTTTTTTTTTTTTTTTTTTTTTTTTTTTTTCTTTCCTCATTTATTTCTTTTTTCTCATCAAAACTTAATGCTGGATCATTTCTTAACCCCAACATCTTTGAGAAAAGGCCATTTCAGGGCCGTCCCTGCAGCAAGGGGTGTTCCCACTATCCCAGCTAACCTGGAAGTTTGAGGCCATTCTCTCTTCTCCTGGCACTTCAGGCCTTTTTCCAAAGGATCCAGAGTGGACACAGCTCACATCCAAGGGATGCCCTGGCAGCAACAATCATTTTAAACCAGGATTTTGCACATTTGTGATGATTCCAGTGTGGTGGCTTTGGGATCTTCCATTTATTTTCATTCCCAGTGGGAAATACTCCTATTTTTTCCCCTATTTTTTTCCCCAGTTCCTTCTGGCTGCTGGGGTGAGAAGATTGAGCTCTGAGGGGCTGGTGCCAATATTCCACCTGTCTGAGGGACAATATTCCAGCTGTGATCCCACTCCCACGTCAGAGCTCTGACATCCACAAGCATCCCCTGATGGAGCCTTCAGCTGGGAATTTCTGGGCATTTTCTGGCAAGAAATCCAAGCAACATTTCCAAGGTGTTTGCCTTGTCTTTCAAAAGTGCTGTGGGAAAAAAAAAAAATAGGTCAGAGGGAAAGAAGAAATCAGGAGATGGAATTGTGCAAATCCACCCTTAAGCAGCACCAGGCAGGGATCCATAAAAATGATGCTCACACCCCTCTCTTCCAGAGAGTTCCAAAGTTTTCCAAGGAGTTGCTGCAATCATTTTGCAGCCTCACATTTCTCAACCCCAGCTCCAATAAAATTATGAGGCTTTATCCCATTTCCCTCCTCCAGGCACAAACAAATCCCTGTTTCCACCTGAATGCTGGCTGCAAAGTGACAGAGGAAAAAAAAACCAACTGGATTTCATTCTTAACATTCTATAATTTGCTTTAATTCCAATTTATCCATCACAGAAGAGGGAGAGCCAGCATTGGCAACACGTGGTTGGATCCTGCATGGAATCCATGGACTGATCCTGCACTTCCTGGAAGTTTTTGGAATCTTTTTGGAGCCCAAAGCAGCTGAGGGATGAAGCAGCTGAGCTCCTGTGCAGTCAGAGATGGAAAATGGAAATGCAAAAAGATGCCAGGGCTTTGTGAGTGACACGAGGATGCACCAGGAAGGTCAGGAAAATCCCAAATATCAGCAGCACTCCCTGCCAGCCCTGCTGCCAAGTCACCTTACCAGCAGTCAGTTGGTTTTAAATGAAATATTTCAGCAGAACACAGCAGTTTTGAAGCCCCAGCAGTGAAGCATTGCAGCTGCAGCAGAACTGAGAATAATTTGCAGTGGCTTCACCTTGAATTTCCCTGGATGCTGCTGACCTGGGAGCCAAACCTTGGATCCTGCCCTGCTGGCATCCCTCAGGAGAACATCCCAGAGTAGAGTTTGGGTTGGAAAGGACCTTAAATCCATCCCATTCCACCCCTACCATGGACAGGGACACCTCCCACTGCCCCTGGCTGCTCCAACCTGGCCTTGGACAATTCCAGGAGCAACCACAGCTTCTCTGGGCACTCTCACAGCAAAGAATTCCTCCCTAATCTCTGATCCTTCTGGAACTGTGAGCAAAGCATCAAACCACCACAGGATACACATATATATGTGTGTGTGTATATATATATATATTTTTCCCCATGTAAGAATGTGTTTGCAACATTAAAGAAAAGATGTGCACAAAAAGTTTGCATTTCAAGGCTTTCCTTTTGTCTTTTTGGCTTCAAGCAAAGTGATTTAAACAGAAGGGAAATACTCACATCACCAAGCTTTAAAAATGATGGGTCATTTTATGTAGCAGAGGATTGCAGATCTCTCTGCTGCCCCTGGGCTCATAACAAATGAATCTGATTTTTCTCTTTGGTTGCTGTGCAGAGCTGAGTCAGGATCAGTGGGGGCAGAGTTGAGAAGGTGTTGATCAGGGAATATTTTCTCTGAGTCAGAGGAAACCAATCTCTTCTCCTTTCTCTCCCAAGAGGAGGTGTGTCCTGTCAAACTGCAGCTTCAATTCCAGCTTTTATGATGTTCTTACAAGTACCTGTGAGGGGAAAAAGAAAAAAAAAAAAAAGACAAGGAATCATAGCCTAGGCAGAGAATGAACCTCAAGGTGACAAGCAAGAAAAAAGCAAATTATGGTCTCATTTACAGAGCAACTCCCTGAGCCACAGGGGAGTTTCAATGATTTGAGGCATAACAATTTGAGCTGAGTCACCAAAAACTAAATATAACTGAGTCAGGTTGCAAGGAAGGGAACCCCAGGCTGTTCAGCATGCTCTGAGTCTCTGCTGTTCAGTGTTTTTAAAGGCTTGAGTGCTCAATTCATCAAAATTGAAGGAGCTGAAAAATAATTCCCTGGAAGTTTTTAGCAAGACAAACATCAGTTCTTAAATATTGAATTTTTAAACCATATTTCACAGGGCACAAGTGGCACTGCTGATGGAAGGAGAGGAAGTTTTAGCTCAGTTTATTGGAAAATATCCTTGGATTATAAAGTCTTGGACTATGTCCTTTGGGGAATAGACCTGTTGGATTAATGAACCTGGAGAGGTGGATCAGCCTTCCCATATTTCTGTGGTTAAAGTTTAACTGGGTACTGGATAGAAAATGAGGCAGGTTTCTTATTATTTTATACAAGGCAAGAAATTTCCCTTTATTCCTCAGAGCTTACATCAAATCCTGACTGATATCCACAATGTTAATGAAGCATTTAAATTATTTAGGAATCAAATTTAAATAATTATATTTATATATTCCTATAAATAATGACCTCCAAGATATCATCAAAGTCTCGAGCAGTTTGGAAAATAAAACAAAAATCACAAGACTATACAAATATTCAAATCTAATTACTGCTTAAATTTTGGGATTAAAAAACCCATAAAAACCAAAAAGATCTCAGTACAATAACACTTCATTGCAGAATAAGTATTTCCCACGTATTTACTCCTCCTGAGAAATTCTTGGCTGTTTCAAATCCATAAAAAATTCTGGATTCTCTCCTTGTCATCACAGGACAAAGCAGAGAAACTTCAGGACAAGAACTTCACAGGTTGATTCAGCAGCACTGTGGAAGCAGATTGTTCCCTAAAGGTTGATTCAAAAGCTCTGGATGATCCAGGAGCAGGGCTCCACTATAAAGTGGGATAATGACATTACAATTAATAGAAATAAAAGTTAATGGAATCTCTGTTGCTCTACACTGACAATAAATTATTCATTTATGTTCCAGGTTTCAGCCCAAAGTAATGGGGACCGAGTTTATCTCGATTTCTTGAAATTTGGCTTCAGTCTTTTCATTGAGCAATGAAGGTTTTGTTTGATATTGTGTTCTCTGGTCATTGTTTAGGTCAGCTGAGGTAAAAAAAAATGAATATATTCCATTGGTTTGGAGTCCAGAATAGATTTTTTCCCAGGATTTCTCCCCTGTACACATCCACTGCTGCCCTGAAATGAAGCCCTGCTCAAGGTATTTGTTTTCTCCCTGACAAAAAGCAAAAGGGAAGGAGTTATCCTGTGAAAATAGGTGGAATTTAATTAGGAATTAGAGGTCTTTCTTCGAAAATAACCCACTGACAGTAGATAGAACCTCCTCACCCTGCCAAAACCCAAGACCAGCACAATGTTTTCTGAAAATTAAAGAATTTGAGATGTTTCCCAAAGGGATGGGTGGGTGGCTCCTTAGGCAAGCTGGGAATTTGAACAGAGAGGAACAAGATATCAGATAGGGATTAGAAATAGACTGGCAGATTCCAGCCTGGCTGTCAGGATTTTAAGAGGAAAAAGCAAGAACTGTCCCAGGAGGAGCCAGGAATGCGCCAGCTCCAGGCCCTGGCTGAACCCAGAGCTGGGATCCGGGAAGCAGCGCTTTGACAAGGACCACGAATCATCCCTGGACAATCCCAGTGGCCTTTGCCAGGCTGCTTTGGTTGTCACCACAGCAACACCTCTTCCCCTAGAGCAAAGTCCAATCACTTCACATTTTTATTGCCACCTCTGTCGGATTAAACTTTACCAGAACCTCTCCGCGTGCTCCGACGGCGCCGAGGAGGAATCACCCTCATGGTCGCGGGCTTCCAGCGAACCAAACCCTCTGAGCTGGAGGGAAAACCAACCCCAAGATGCCATCCAGGAAGAAAAGCTCCATGTTTGGCTGTGCCTTTTGCAGCTGTGTGAGCTCCTTCGTGGTGATCTGCGTGGCGCTGGCCACGCCGCAGTGGGTGGGCAGCCGGGTTCGCTTCTCGCGCACCGGCTCCAACGTCACCGTCAGCCTCAGCTACGGCCTCTTCAGTGGCACCTGCCAGCAGTTCGTGGATGCAGGGATCCAGGTGTCCAAAAGCACCTTCCAAGGTAAGTGCTGGCACACCTGGATGTGGGTCAGAGCGTCTCAGGTTGGTTTGGGTTGGTAGGGAGGTTGAATCGCGTCCGATGATGTGATTGTCGTGGTAGGGATGTCTCCCGATGTTGCAGGCTGCTCCAAGGTGAGTTAGGAATTTGTGCATTTTGTTGGGATTGGGGAGAGATTTCCCCTGGATTCAGCAAATTAACAAATGCTAGAGTGCAAAATTTCCATGCATACTTACAAACAAGGGAGGACAGCAGTTCCATGGGCTGCTTCCTTGGAAACAGCTTCTGCTTGATCCATGTGAATCATAAAATCATGGAGTGGTTTGGGTTGGAAGGGACTGAAAGCTCATCCAGACCCACCTTCCACCATCCCAGGCTGGTCCAAGCCCCAATGTCCAACCTGGCCTTGGGCACTGCCAGGGATCCAGGGGCAGCCACAGCTGCTCTGAGCACCCTGAGAATATCTAACACCTCTTATATCTAATTTAAACCCATGTCTCATATTTCAAAATTACTTAAAATATTCTAAGATGGATCCATCTGTCAGTGGCTCAAGTGAGAAGATCTTAGCTTTGGGTTGGATATTGGGAAGGAATTGGACTGGCCTTGGACACTTCCAGGGATCCAGGAGCAGCCACAGCCTCCCTTGGAAACCCATTCCAGGGCATCACCATCCTCACAGGGAGGAATTCCTCCCCAATATCCAACCCAAACCTAAGATCTTCCTATTCATGCCACTGATAGACACATCCATCCTCCAATATCATAAGTGAGAATGAGAATTAAAGTGGGGGATTGAAGTGGTATAAAATAATACCCCCAAAAAAGCACAGAAATTCAACAATAACAATTTATCATCTGTGATCTTGGACTGTACCTTGGAACAAGGGAAAAAAAAACACAAAATGGGAACTTTCTGTCAAATTGACTTTGATTTTCAGTGAGAAAGAAGTTCAGTGAGAAAGAGAAAAGCAACACTCACCACTTAATTAAGGGATTTACAAACCTAATTCACCTTCTAGAGTTTAGTTTGGTTTGTTGTTTTTTGTTGTTTTTTTCTTTTTAATTTCATGATGTTAATTTATTGGTTTGACTTCAAACATTTTGCCACCTACTACTGAATTAGCACTGTTGTGATAGAGAAAGGTTTGAAGGCTGCTACAGGAAAAAGAACAAAACACACAAAACAACACCCAAGGATAGATAAACCTGAAAGCTGCTGCCAGGATCAAAGGTTTGCACTCATTTTATCTGCCTTGCTGCCTCATCCAGTTCAGAGCAATAATGCTGGTGACACATGGGAAAGGCAGAAAAGGCACTCAAAGCTACCAAAAACATGAGCAAGCCAAGTAATTTTGAAATATGGAGTTAAATCAGATATAAAGAGTGGCACAGGGTGCCCAGAGCAGCTGTGGCTGCCCCTGGATCCCTGGCAGTGCCCAAGGCCAAGTTGGACATTGGGGACAGCCTGGGACAGTGGGAGGTGGCCCTGCCATGGCAGGGGTGGGATTTAAAACCTCCAAACCATTTTTAAACCCTCCAAACCCAAACCAATCTGGGATTTTAAGATGCTTTAAAAAATAATTCCATTTTTTGGTATGCTGTTGTGAGATGCCCCAGCACAGCAGATCTAAACCTCCAGCCTAGTAAATCAGGCTCTTCCCCAGCCTAATTTATTCCTGAAGTTGCACCTGCAGAAACACCTGAATTCCCACGGTGGCAGAGCTGTGTTACACAAACCAGTCCCCATGTTTAACTGGATTCCATTTCATTTGTGTTCTCACGAAACCCTGAGCACAGCAGCATTCCCAGCAAGAGGTGGAGCATGGATTGGTATCATTACACAACAAGGACAAAATCCCAAATCATTCAATCTTATTTCAGTACAGTCCCAGCAGAATAATGAAAGAGATTTTTAGAGGAGTAAATAATAACAAATAAATAAAATCATTTCTATGTGGTTATAGTTGGCTGAAGCCCCAAACCTTGAGCCATGTGGGCAGCTCTGGCTGATTTTACTTGGGCTCTGTGGGAAAGGTGGAATCCTGCCCTGGAGAGCTGCTGGCAGGGGAGGATCCAGGCTGGCTGCAGCCCAGGGATTGTGCCCTGCCTGTGTCTGAGGCACCTCCCACAGCCCAGTCCCAGGGCCTGGGTGTTGTCACCAGATCCATTTTAATTGCAATTAATGAAATGAACTCACTCTGCTATCAGGGAAGGGTTCCAGGTCTCTGCATGGTCTGCGTTGGTGCTGTTGGGTTTTCCCTCACCAGATTTGGGGGTTTGTGCTTATCATTTATCAAATGTTGAGAGAACATTTACAAAAAGTGATCTCAACTCTCCCCATCAGTTATTCAGGGATGAACTCAGAATGAGTGAGCTTCTGGATTTGTGAGTTTCCTTCCACAGCTGCTGACAATAATCTGAATTTGGGGTTGCCCACATCCCCCACTGGTTCTGTCAGGCAGGTACCCAGAATGAGAAGAACTGACTTTAAATTCATTCTTAGGCTCTATAATAATCATGATTCTCATGTTTTATATTATTTGCTAAATAAATCCTTCTCTGTGAGGGTGGGCAGGCCCTGGCACAGGGTGCCCAGAGCAGCTGTGGCTGCCCCTGGATCCCTGGCAGTGCCCAAGGCCAGGTTGGACACTGGGACAGTGGGAGGTGTCCCTGCCATGGCAGGGGTGGCACTGGGTGGGATTTAATGTCCCTTCCCACCAAACCAGTCTGTTCTGTCATTCTGTTCTATATATAATTGAAAGAGGAAAAATCTGTCCTGGAATTCCATACATTCCCTCTTTATATTCATATTCATTTATATTCCTGTCCTCCTAAGACAGGAGATGCATTTCCTTCACTAATAAATGGGTTTCCAGTGCTATGGAGGAACAAAGTGCTGAGCTTTCTCTATTCCAACATTTCAGACACCAGCAAGAGAAGTTCCAACCAATCCTTTAAATCACAGCATGATTTAAAAGCTGCTGTGCCCTGTCTGGGGGCTCTGCTGTGCACCCCACGTGCATTTTTCAAATGCCATTGTCATATTTGAGTGTGGAAAAAGGAGAATCCTTGAAGGATAAATCAAAGTCAAAAATTTAGGGATTATTTTCAGCAATAGCCCAGGTTGACTTTTATCAGTGACCATTAAAAAGCAAATCATTAACAGCCTTTACAAAAAAAAAAAAANAATAAAAGCCTTTAAAAAAAAAAAAAAAAAAAAAAAACCAAAAACCAAACCAAACAAACAACTTATTTCTCTAGAAACCACAACATACAAAGAAATCTCCAAGCCTAAAGATGAAAGACAAAGGTATGTCCTTTCTGGCAGTGCCCTGTGCATGCAGTGCCCAGCCAGGGTGGCTCTTTCCCAGCCTTAATAGAGCAATAAATCCCTGCAGGCACTCCCCAGGCTCTGGGGATGGATGGGCTGGCAGGATGCAAAAGTTATTTAATAACCAGAGTTATTTAATATCCCTGTCTTTGTCTGAGAGAGGAACCAGCTATGAGTGAATGTCTGTCAGAGCAGCTTTGGTCCCAGCTTTGACCTGGTCCAAGTCAAACACCCAGAGGTTGAGTCAGGGCTCAGGAAGAGCCACACCCAGGGAGTCTGGAATGTCAGGATTTATCCAAGTGCTGGCAGCCAGCAAGGCCAACAACACCCAGGGAAGTCTTTCCAAATTCACCTCAGCATGGAAGGAACCATTTCACTTTTTAACTTGCTAAAATACAGGGCAAAAGCTTGAAAATTGCTGGAATTCATTTGTGTTCTCATCAGGCATCTCCTGAAAAGTTGGAAGCTCTGTTGAGCTCTCCTTGGGGTTTTTTGTTTGTTTGGGTTTGTTGGGTTTTTTTCAGTGGTTAATTCCTGATGTGTCATAGGTGACTGTAGAGCTGTAAAAGCTGCTGGCAAGGCTGACTGAGCTCAGTGAAAGTCTGGGAAATTCTACCCAAACATGTAAGAATAAAGGATGAAACATAAAAGAAGATACAGGAAATGAAGGAGAACCCTGACCAAACCCTGTTTTCATTCCAGAATTGTTTTACACAGATCCAGAGGTTATCCAGCTGCAGGCTACCACTCAAAACATTTGAGTTTGATCCCACTCAAAGAGATCAGCTGCTGGAGATCCCTTCTGTTTGCACAGGCTGCTTGATTTAGGGATTAAAAAACCAAATCAGCTGCCTTGAAAAGAGCATTTTCTTTTGTGCCCTCAGCCTTGTGCTGTTGCAGACACGGCTACAACAGCTGGAGGCTGCCAAAATTCCATCCCCTAAACTGCAGCTCCGTGTCAGAGATAAACAACATCAATTAGGGGGTGCAAGAGGTGTAGCCAGGCAGTTGTGGAGATGTTCTGAGAGATAAAATTAAGTCAGGCTGCCAGAGGGGAATTACAAAAGCCTGTCTGCTTTGGCTGCAGACTTATTTCTTCTTGAAGAAATAGATCACAGGTGATGGGCAGGCTGCAAGGCTGCTTCAGCCCCAGTGTAGGGTACAACCTGCTCACTCCCATTTCCTTGAGTGATATCCCCTGGATGCCCTGCTTGCCTTTTCTTCCAGGAAAATTGCTTAAATTTACAACTGATTTCCATAACACATCCTTACCTGCCAGTGCCTGGAGCAGAAATTAACTTGTACTGCAGTATTAGATAAAGTGTGAGAGGAATTCTCCTTTTCATTCCTTGCCAACAGCTCTTTTTATTATGTTTATTCCTCTTTATGGGGTTTTTACTCTCTTTTTTTTTTTTCTGCTGTGATTTCTCCCAGTTATGCACTACCTGAATATTTTACAATAATGGCCCTGTTCAAGAATAGCACAGAAGGGGAATTTTCCTACAGAAGTCTGTCTCTCACAACATCTATTTGAGCAGAGCTCCAAAACATTGTCACTGTATTTGTTACAACATAAAGCACATTATAATTGCCTTTTCAATCTTCAGACTGAAAGGAGGAAAATAATTCACCTCAACAAAGTAACACTTGGAGAGTAATGCATTGGGGTTGAGTCTCTTGTTATCAGCAAGTGATCGAGGAACTGGAAGGATTTAGGGAAAAATTGGTGACAGTTCTGAAGGGTTTGACCACAAGAGCCATGGAACTACAGCAGGGAAGGATCTGGGAATAAGCTGGGGAAGGAGGAGAGAGAGCAGGAGCTGGGATCAGTTTTATCTCCCCTGTATTCCAGCCTCTGTGGTGCCCAGGGTGCAGCTCTGAGCTCACAGTCAGGGTCACTCAGCTCTGCACACAGCAGGGACACAAAACAAATCCTTGTCCTGCTGCACTCCAAGGACAACTTCCAGCCCCAAAGCACAAACAAGGGTGGCTGGAGGGAGGAACAAGAAGGATGGGAGCTCACAGCCTGGAGCTGGAATGGGACAATTCAACCCCAATGTGCAAATGGACCCAAACTGATCAAAGTGTGAGACCTTGTGACCATTTGTCCATTTTGTGACCATTTTGGGTCCACCTTGGGTGTATCCCTGGCCAGGCCCTGTCCTGCCAAGGTGTATCCCAGAGACCTTTCAATAAATCCCTGCTTTATTCCCCAGCTCTGCCCAGCTCTGTTCCAGCTCAGCCTTCCCAAGGCATTCACATCAGTACAGAATCTGGAAAATATGAAAGCTAAAACTTAAGGCACCATTCAATGTCCTTGAGTTTCAGGCCTAGAGGGATTGTTTTGTTTGACCAAAATGTGAGGAGAGTTCACTCTGTATGGAGCTCAGAGTTACACACTAAAGCAGTGCAGGATTGAAAAGCAGAAAAGCCAAACTCCTCAGGCACCACCCTCTCTCCTGCTGTCCATGTCCTTGATCCTGTCCCTGTCCCCTATATCCCTTCCCTTATCCCTATCCCTGACCTTGTCCCTGACCTGTCCCCTATCCCTGACCTTGTCTCCTGACCCTATTCCTGTCCCCTGTCCCTATCCCTGACCCTGTCCCCCATCCCTGACCCTGTCCCCTATCCCTGTCCCCATCCCCTGTCCCCATCCCTGGTCCCCACGCCCCGGCCGCGCCCCTCGTGCCCCCGGTGACCCCGGTGATGTCACCCCGCGGTGTCATTGCC
>WEIU01022448.1:1061808-1072981 GCA_013389925.1 Aegithalos caudatus
TATATATATAAATATATAGTGTCCAAGGCCATGTTGGAGCACCCTGGGCCAGTGGGAGATGTCCCAGCCCCTGGAACTGGATGATCCCAGGATTCCATCCAAGCCCAAACCTCTCTGTGCTCTCCTTGCTCCTGGTTCCAGGCTCTCCTCCCTTTCACCCCCACCCCAGCCTGCCCCAGGGCAACCAGAGGAATATTTATTTCCAGCTCTCTGCTATCCCTGCCCCAAAAATCGTTGCCTGTGTCTGTGATCCTGGCCTTGATTTAGAACATTGATTTCTAATTCCAGCAGCTCTCCCAGCAGCAGAGGTTTTTCAGCAGCAGGAGCTGCTGGCTCTTTAGTGGAACAGCTCCTGGGGGACAGGGATTGCTTTTATTGACTCAGTTTCTTTCCCTCTGGGTTGCACTTGGGTTATTTTCCCTATAATTGTGAATTAACCAGTCCAGGAGCTGTGCCCACATCAGAAATTATTGCATTTGCCTGCCTGGGGCTTTGCAATGTGTCTTATTAAATGTTTTCAGCTGCAGCTAAACATCAGGATGACTGTTGGTTTACCAGGTGTTGAGGATCCTCTGTGGTTCCAAGGAAAAGCTGCCTTTATTCAGCATTTCTGCTGGGTGGGGTCACTTTGGCCCAGTGTGAAACTTGGAGAGTGAGCTAGAAATGGAAAATAATCTGGTATAAATAAAATCCCAGATTTAGAGGAGGGTTAGGGTGGAAGGGAGCTAAAAATCCATCTCGTTCCATGGGCTGGGATGCCTTCCATTATCCCAATGTGCTCCAATCCCTTGGACACCTCCAGGGATCCAGGGGTAACCACAGCTTCTCTGGGAACCTGTGCCAGGACCTCAGCTCCCTCACAGGGAAAAGATTTCTTCCTAATATAAAAAATATATTTTATATATAAAATATGNCTCTCCTCTAATCTCAAGCCATCTCTCCTTGTCCTGTGCCCCTGCAGAAAGCAAAGTGAGGATGAACAGCCCAGTGCCAGTTTTTCCTGTGCACCTGAGGGGAACTGCTGGGATTTGTGCCCATTAAAGGCTGAATTGCTCTGAACACAGCTCCATTCATTCCCTGCTTGCCAAGAGCCAGGCCAGTTCCTCTCTGAGCTCCTAAAACATCATTCAGCCTTGCATCAGGTTGCATAATATTTTTCTTCTCTCTCTTTTTTTTTTTTTTTTTTTTTTAAACTTTTTTTTCCCCCTTTTCCCATTTTTCCCCCTTCCTTCAGCCTGGAAGTGGCTGTAATGGGGATGCACAACCCCTCCCCTGCTGAGCTTTTGGTTCAGCAGATTCCTGGACAGTTTGAATTCCTGTTGTTCTTCCCTGTCCTGGATGGAAAAAGCCTTTTTCCCTTGCAGGACATGGGGAATTCCAGAGTTTCCTTATTTTGTAATTTAATTTAGAGCAGGAGCTTCCAAATCCAGGCATAACTGAGATAACTGACCTTTGTAATCTCATTATCCATCCCAGCCTTGGACACTTCCAGGGATGGGGCATAAAAATCCTGAATCACCCAATTATCCCAGGGAATTAATGGGATTTCCAGGAATTAAGGAGTTTTCTGCTGGAGGAGAAAGGAATTTTGATGCCCAAACCACATCAAAACAACCTCTTGGAAGAGAAGGAACTGAAAAATCAGGAAATAAAATCCCACCAAACAGCATTCCCTGCAATAATTCAGGACATGGATTTATCCCTTCCTGCTCAGCCTGTCCTGGTTGTGCTGCTGTGTCTGGAAAGGGAATTCTGCTGGAAAAGGAGGATGCTCCCAGCTTTTTATTCCCATTTTCTTCCCAGCTTTTTATTCCCATTTTCCTCCCAGCCTTTGATTCCCATTTCCTCTCAGTTTTCTATTCCCATTTTCCTCCCAGCTTTTTTATTCCCATTTTTTTTCTCAACTTCTTATTCCCATTTTCCTCCCAGCTTCTTATTCCCATTTTTTTCTCAACTTCTTATTCCTGTTTTCCTCCTAGCTTTTTATTCCCATTTTCCTCCCAGCTTTTTATTCCCGTTTTCCTCCCAGAGCCATGAGAGGGCAGCAGGCTCCTTCCTAGGATTCCTTGGCTTTGCATCCCTGGTTTATTTTGATGAAAAGTGGACTGGGATAAAGATGGGAGGGACAGGGAGAACTTTCCTAACTCTACGTGCTAAGGAGTATTTTATTTCTCCTCCTTAACACTCACAAAAGATGTATTTCCCAAATTACATTAATTTTCAGGCTCTAATTGACATACCAGCTCTGTGGGAATGAGCACAGGGGGATCAGAACTGGCAAAGTTATTGATTAACAATGGTCAGAAACACCGATTCAAAAAGAAAAATGGGATTTTATACAGCCTAAATCTAGAAAACAAGGATAAAAATACTGAGTTTTGCAAAGGTAACCAAGGCAACATTCATTTATATTTCTTGACAAGTGTGAGTAAAACCATCATCCCCAATAAGAATAGAACTGTATCACTCAAAAATATTTTATAAACATGATTATTTCTCCCCTGGGTATAAGAAAGAAAGAAATCTCAGTGCCAGATACCATCAATTATGTGCTGCCTTTGTGAAATCTCCCAGAAAATAAAGCAGAACCCACCCAAGTGCCCACAGCAGGAACCTGCTGCTGGCTGGGGCTGTCTGAAAAATCAAAATTTCATTTATAAAGGAGCTTTTCCAGCACATCAATTGTTCTTTTCCAAGCCTGGCACTTGTGCTGCAACAGAGGGAAGAAAGCTGAGGATCCATCCCTATTTGTCATTGCTGGAGCCCCAGATTTTGGGCACTGCAGCTCCAGGATTTGCTTTGATTCCACCTCAGGAGTTCCCCATCCTCTCCTCTCCCTTCCCTCTGCTCCCTCTCTCCTGGCCCTCACAAGCTCAGACTTGCTCAAGTCCCACATTTCCTGCATTTCCAAATAAAATGCTTTTATTTTTCCAGCACTTTGCTGGAAAAAACAAACAAACAAACCTTGAACAGGTGAGAAAAACACAAAAATATAACTCAAAGCCACATGGAAATGGTCACATCAGTGAAGCTTTAAATGTTATTTTCAGCCTCCTCTGTTACAACTATCCCAAAGCTCCCTGCAGATCTGAAATTATATTGGATTTTAATAACACCTCTGGGTTTAATGGGAGATAATGAATGAAATCTGCCCACAGATGGGAAAGGATCCTGCCAGAGAGGGGGAATTCAAATTATTTCCTCTGCAGCCAGAGGGTGACTCCTCCTAATCTGGAAATAATTTCCATTACTGAAAACAAAGAAGGAGCTGCAGCTCCTGGTTAATTCTGGAGGGACTATTCAGCTGTTTTTTAATGAAATGCAGGCTGAGAAGAGTTTTTAGGCAATTTCTTGCACAGGTAAGGCTGATGGGAAAATACAAGATGCAGGAGAGGATCCAGGAGGATTCCTATTCCTAAGGAATTCCTTTTCCAATCCTAAATCAAAGAGGGTGCAGCAGGTGAATGGAGTCAGGTAAGAAAGGACTTTAAAAGGGCAACACATTTTGGTATTTTGGTTTTTCCCCTCCCAAAAAAAAACCCATTTAAAGGAGAGCCAGAGAACAGAATATTGACCTTTTCTGGAGATAATTCACTTCATCCCTCTTTTCTCTAAGGAAGATGTCATCATTTATTCCAAGAAACCTTCCCTTGCAAGAATAAAGCCCAGAGGTTGATTCCATCATTTCTATTGATTTATTACACCTGTCCAAAACAATTTCAAGTGGAAATTTTTTTTTTTTCCTCCTCTCTGGGAAGCTCTGAAATCCCAACCTGGCAAGGCTGCAGAAAAGCCTCTGGATCACACAGAAAATATTCCCTGGCAATTCTGCAACCCCCAAAAAAAAAGGAGAGATCAAAAAAAGGAGGTCCCTGTACACTTTTTGTACAGGGACCCGTGCCCAAGATGAATTTTTGATGCAAATATTTTCATCTGGGAGTGACAGAGCAGCTTGAAGAAGGGTTTAGTTTGGGTTTTGCTCTCCTGGAAATCACAGGCAGCTGCAGCTCCTTGTTAGTGTTCATTCAGGATAAGAGCACTCACTCTCATCTGGGGGTCTTGTTTCCCCAGGTTGGGAGGAAAGATTCCTCAGATTTGATCACAGAGTGGAGAAATCATTTCTGTGATTTCATTACAGCTGGCAAAAATGAAACCCCAGCATTTTCAACACCTAAAAAGTTCATTTTCCTGGCACACCAGCCTAAAACTTCCAAAAAAACCCAAAAAACTGAACAGGAGTGCAGGGAACAAAGATATTTCCTCCTTTTTCCCCACCAAAGAAAACATTTTTGAGCCTGAAAATGGTATGAAATTCTCATAAAATTAATAATTCCCAATAAAAGAGTGTGTTAGACACCTACCTCTGACAGGACTGAGTTCTTCATTCTCCTGGTCCTGGCTGAAATCAGAATTCCTGGTTTATCCTCTACCAAGGATCACACACAGAATATTCCAAGGAGTGGATTAATTCCTTCAGCCCTTGTTTTTTCTCATCACTCCTTAATAAATAACTTTTAGAAGTACATTATAAATACATTAAAGCATGAATATTTCTAGTTCTGGCTCCAGCACTGAGCTCTCCACCCAAAATAAACTGATTTAAAAAAAAAAAAAATTCTTCAAAAAACTTTGGGAGCTGAAAAATAAACATTTGCCATGGCTGGAGTTGCTCAGAGGGAGAAGCAGGCAGTGCAAGGAGGGCATTTAACACCTTTTATTATTTAATTGACAAAGGCAGGTTTGGGGAGGGAATGGCAATGGGAGCTGTTCTCCAAGCAGCTGATTCCAGGCCTGCTTAGAGGAGCACAAAGGAAAGCAGAGCAGAAGAAATCCCAGCTGGGCCTGATTTTTTCACTTCATCAGGTGAATCCTTTGCCAGCTAATTAAAAAAAAATTAAAATTCAAACCAAATTTTTTCAAAACCCATTGATTTTTCTATAAAAAGGAACACAAAGCACAAATTTTACACAGCCAGTGGATTCAGTGTTAGCAGATTCCTAAGAGAATATTCTCAGCTGAAATTGAACTTCACACTCCTTTTAGGACATTTACCTTTTGAACAGTTATTCCAGCATTCTGATAGTGCTGGACACCTAAAAAATAAATTATTCAGAAAAACAAGTGAGGGGAGCTTTTAATGCACATCCATAGCTGGGCCCTGCCAAATTCCCTTTAAATTATGAGGGGTTTGGTGCTGGTGTCAAAGAGATGTGGAAGAAATTGAAATATTTGTAACTCCAGGGTTTAATTGCTGGAGGGACAAATCCTTGCCTGGCTGGATGTCACATCACCTGTGCAGCCTCCTGCTCCAAAAGGATTAGGAAGGACTTTTCTTTCTAGAAATAATTTGCACCACTCTGCTTTAATTGGCTCAGAATTTGCCTCATTGCTGCTGATTTCCAATTTCCACCGTGGTTTGATTTTATTTCTTTCTGCCCAAATGCTCTTATCAGCCTCTGGATTTTGGGAAGCAGCTTTGGGAATGGGGCTGTACTTCAAAGTAAGTGTTTGGACCTTGAATTCTGTAAGATCCACATCCCCCTGTTTTATTATTTTAATTATCTGTCTGTTTATTTAGGATTTGTTGCAGCTTTTTCATCCCACTGCTTGCTTGCAGGGAAATGGACACAATTTTGCCACTTGGCTGTGATTTGGTTTTCCTTCTTCAAGGGACAGCAGGCACCCTCAGAGTTATGGAATTATTTGGGAATTATTATGGAATTGTTGGGGTTGGGAGGGACCTTTCAGGGACACCTCCCACTGTCCCAGGCTGCTCCAAGCCCTGTCCAAACCTGGACACTTCCAGGGAACAATTCCTTCCCAAAAATCCCACTAAATCTCCCCTCTTTTCATTTGAAACCATTCCCCCAAGCAGACATGGAAATAATTCCACTTAAAACCAGCACAGGCTATTAGGGAAAACAGAATAAGTGCAAGGGTGGTGCAATAATTAATAATGCAAACACCAGGAGCTAATTTTACCCCAGGTATGATCATTACAATGTTATTTACCCCCAGCAACTGCTGATGGAGGTAACTGAGTGCAGCAGCATTCCATCAGTGCCTCTCAAGGACAAAATTTGTTTGGAAATGAGAGGCTGCTGCCCCGACAGAAAATAATGATCCTGAAATGCAAGGGATGGCAAATGATCTCTGGAAATGAGCTGAAAACAGGGCTGTCCTCTTGGAGGTGTCCTTGGGCAGGGTGGCATCCTCAGCCAGGGAAATCTGGGATTTCACAGTGCCCATCATGAAAAAAAAGGAAACTGCAAAGCCAAGAGGTGGCCCCAAGCATCTCCTGTCAGCCTCAGCAGCAAATGGAATTCAGCTGGTGGGATGAACCCTGCCAGGACAGAGAAGGATTTCTCCTTAAAATCCATGTCAAATATGGAATTATGTGTGGTGTACTTTAAAAAAAAAAAAAAAAAGAAAAACAACAACCCAAAAACAAAATAAAATAAAAGTGTTCCCAGCAGAAAAGGAAACATGCAATGATGAATTCCCAGGGCTCTCACCTCACCAAGTATTCCCAAAATTTGTTCCTCAAACAAGCTTTTAGCATCACTTAAATAAACCCCAAGCATTACAGCAAAAAACATTAAGCACATCCAATTCAGAGGGATGTAAACCTTTTTTTTTTTTTCTGGTGTCACCAGAGTTTTGTTTGGAGTGACTCCAGACCAGCACAAACTCCTTTTGATTCCCAGAAATCCCTTACAACCAACTCAGGCTGGAGAGAAATCCCAGCTTCCCCCCTCTTGACTCTAAACCCAGGAAAGAGAATTAAACCCGATTTTCTTGGTAGGTCTAAACCCAGCTGGGTGCTGAGATCCTCAGGGGAAAAGGAAAGTTAATTAACAGTGAATTATCTTGAGAGAGTGGCTGCGAGGGCCCGGGGCAGCAGCAGAGCCATTATTGCCTCATCCCAGCTGCCACCTCCTCATCTCCAGGGCAGGACTCAGCTCCTCAGCATTTATTTTTATTTCTTCAGAGGGTTTTTTGTGGGTTTGTTTGGTTTTGTTTTGTTGTTGTTGTTTGTTTTTCTCCCCCACGTTGTTGTTTCCCCCTTCCATTAAGACTGAAACCCTTCTTCCATCAAGGATTCCATCCTCGTGCTGGATGATTTTCCTTCCACAAAAATATATCCTTGTCCAAACAGCACCAAGCCCTCAGTGGGATCCCCCACAGCAACGAAGCAGCCTTGATTTTTATTGCACAGATGTTTCACTGGAGCTCCAGATGTTTCACTGGTGCTCCAGATGTTTGACTGGTGTGTCCCTACCCATGGAAGGGTGATTTTCCTTCCCTTACCTCGTCTCTGTGCTCTTCTCTGGATTAGGATCAGTCCCAAGTTTGGCTTGGAGCAGCCTGGGATGTCCCTACCCATGGAATGAGGGATTTTTTTTTAAGGTCCCTTCCATCCAAACCAGTCTGGGATTCCGTGATTCATCCCAGTATAAACCAGTTTAATTCTGGTGCCTCTGGCTGTGCCCTGGCACTGTCTCATTTTATAGACACATTCCATGTGTGCTGCATGTTTTGTGTGCTTTAATTCCCAAGTTTTCTGGGTGGCTCCAGCATTATCTGAAAAATGATTACATGAAAAATGATGAGTGAGAAAGCCAGAGCAAACAGAAGAGGATAAATGGAATCTGGGAGGTGGCACCAGACTCATTTGTCTTTATTTGGGAGCTTCTTCCTTCAAGAAAAACACAGGAGATCCACCTGAGGTGAGAAATTTTTTCCCAGGGTGAAAAATGACTGCAGGAAAAGGAGTGCAGGGGTGGGAAGGAATTTCCAGAAGAGGCTGAGAGGAGCACAAATCCTTCCTGACCCTGCAGGAGAGCAGGAGGCACCCAGGCCCCCCTGGGCAGGAGGAATTATTGGCATTATTTCCCCTCTGAAGGGGAAAAAGGACTGAGTACCAACCCAAAAAGGGATGAAATGGGACTGGGAAAGGTGCTATTTTCAGCACAGCATCATTATTTTGGTGCCCAAACCCCCGAGGGAGGTGGGTGTGGTACAGAAAATGCCAACTGCAGCACTTGGGGAGCAGCAAGTTTGGGGCAGGAGGGGAAAAAAATGGAATTTTGGTGGAAAATGGAATGCAGGAGGAGGAGAACTGTGGAATGTTCTAAGCTGATATCAGGGACCACAGCATGAAATCCTTCACCAAGCACAGCAGAAATCACCTCAGAATAAAAAGCTCTTCCCTTTTTCTCTGTGGTTATCCAGGTGATAAGGAAATGTTTTCCTTAAAAGAAAGGCAAACACAGCAGAGCCATGAGCTGTCATATTGACTGAAAATTCAGGGAAAAGAACAGCTTAATCCTGGTTTATAGACATGAGCTGGGATTTTAAATGCCACTGCTCAGGCAGGAGCAGAATTTCAGTCCCTGTTCCACCCAAATGATCCCAAAATCAACACCAGAGCTGTTCTTATAATTCAAATTTCCCCAATTTCTGCAATTCCTTCCTCAGCTGCCTGGAGTTGTTCCCCTCCAGGAGCATCTCAGAACATTCCCCAGAAAAACCCAACATTTCCAAATGATCCCAAAGAATGGGACAGGGAGCAGGACTTGGCAAATCCAGGTGCCCAAATTCCAGGGTGGGTTAAAATCCAGCCCATTCCACCTCCCCCTGTCCCAGGTGCTCCAAGCCCAGCCTGGCCTTGGCCAATTCCAGGGATCAGGGGCAGCCACAGTTGCACCCAATGAGAAGGAATCCCAGTGTTGGGACAAGAATCCCAAATTCTCACAGGGTTTTGTTGTTCCATTTCAGCAAAAAAAAAACCCAATTCCATCCCAAAAGGAGCAAATCCAGCTCCTCCCCAGGGCCTGGAGCACAGGGAGAGGAACTGGAGCCCTGCAGGAGCAGGATTTGGTCCCTGGGTACTCCCAGGGCTCCAAGGGAATGCCACAATCCCAAAAACAACCCCAGACACCACACTGAGCTGGGTTCTACAGATTCCAGGATGAATCATTCCCATCCAAGCTGCTCCCACCACGTATTTTACCAAGTCTTTTCCTCCAGGACTTGAATTTCCATCTCCTGCAGCTGGCCAACCCATAGAAAAGGATATTTTCTTTCCTGATGCTTTTATGCAATAACAACTACTTACAATTTCCTTTTCCTTCAACCCTGATGACTCCCAAGAACAAGGAAACTCAGTTGTGTCTTGATTTTCCTCCCACAACAGAAAATTTAATATTCCTTGTTCTGTTCTCCAGAAAAAATAAAAAAAAAATCCTGTGAAGCTGTGTTATCCCACAGTAAAGCCCAGGGAAATCCTCATGCTTAGCAAGGATTTATCACAGGCAAGTGTTGGAGCAGAGGGAAAATTGAAAAGCAAAAAAGGAGAAGTAAATCTGATTTATCACATCCTGTTTGCATTTGTGATGGGCTCCTCCTGAGTGATAATCACGCTGAAAATAGAGATTTATTGCTTTTGCAACTGGATTAAAATAGAACTGAGACTAAAATAGCAGCAATTAAAGCCAGGAAAATAATTCATACTCATTGCTGAAGAAGTGAAACCTCCAGCTCTGCTCTCCTGCTGCTGCCTGGGCATTCCTTGGGGTTTTTTGGGAATTTTCTGTTCCTCCAGGTTAATCCAGAGGAGACCCACAGGCACTGCTTGCACACAACCAAAATCCCTGGGAGCAGAGGTCACTCTGCACTGCCAGGCTCAGCCCAGCCCTTTTTGGCAGGAAAAGCTGCCAGGGATGAGGAGGGCTGGGGCTGTTTTTTTGGGAACCTCCAACCCCAAATCATTTGCACATTTGAACATGTGCAAAACTCTCCTTTCACGCCCTGCATCGCTGCCCATCCCCAAAATCCTGATTTATGAGGCTTTGACAGCCCCTCCTCTTCCTTATTTTGGCCAACACGTTGTTCCAGAGTACAGAAATCCTGGATATTTATCCTGTTGGACAAAGGAACATCCCAGATCCCAATTTCCATGGATTTATCCTTGAATAATCAAAACCCAGGCTGTTGTTTCCTTGGCAGTGGGAAGGGCTCTGAGATCTTCCTGGAACCTTTTCCATGTGATCACCCCCAGCTCCCTCAGCACCCTGAGCATCTCCTGGCACCTGTGGGACACCAAACCCTTCACCTCCCTCCCCAAACACAGCCAGGAGCGCTGGCAGGGAGCTNTCCTCCAGGTTAATCCAGAGGAGACCCACAGGCACTGCTTGCACACAACCAAAATCCCTGGGAGCAGAGGTCACTCTGCACTGCCAGGCTCAGCCCAGCCCTTTTTGGCAGGAAAAGCTGCCAGGGATGAGGAGGGCTGGGGCTGTTTTTTTGGGAACCTCCAACCCCAAATCAAATGTTCAAATGTGCAAACTCTCCTTTCACGCCCTGCATCGCTGCCCATCCCCAAAATCCTGATTTATGAGGCTTTGACAGCCCCTCCTCTTCCTTATTTTGGCCAACACGTTGTTCCAGAGTACAGAAATCCTGGATATTTATCCTGTTGGACAAAGGAACATCCCAGATCCCAATTTCCATGGATTTATCCTTGAATAATCAAAACCCAGGCTGTTGTTTCCTTGGCAGTGGGAAGGGCTCTGAGATCTTCCTGGAACCTTTTCCATGTGATCACCCCCAGCTCCCTCAGCACCCTGAGCATCTCCTGGCACCTGTGGGACACCAAACCCTTCACCTCCCTCCCCAAACACAGCCAGGAGCGCTGGCAGGGAGCTCTGCTTCCCCCCTGGCCCTGGAAAGGAGGCATCCAGTCTTTCCAGCCCTGTGGGACGGGACAGGGAGAGGAGGGACAGGGACAGAGGGAGGGACGGGGAGAGAGGGAGGGACGGGGAGAGAGGGAGGGACGGGGAGAGAGGGAGAAGGAGGGACCGGGAGAGAACCAGGGACCGGGAGAGAACCAGGGACAGCGGCACCCGCGGCCAGCGCTGGGGACACCTCGCGGCGCTCAGCTCGCCCATCCCTGCACCCGGAGTGCCCAATCCTGTATAAAACTGACATTTCTGCAGGACAACAACAACAACAACATCCCTCTCTGCTGCCCGGGTCCAGCCGGGGGTGCTGGCGTGGCCGTGGCGGGCGGTGGCCCCGGGCGGGGGTGGCAGTGCCACCCGAGGGTCCCCACCGCTGTCTCCGGCCCTCTCCGCTCGCCGCTTCCTCCTCCTCCTGAAATTCCCGCTGT
>WEIU01022448.1:1073887-1087097 GCA_013389925.1 Aegithalos caudatus
GAGGGCAGGCACGGAGCCCCGGGGAGGTGCCGAGCATCCCGCGGCTCCCGGCGCTGCTTGGCCCGGGGACAGCTCGGAGCCACCCGCTTAAACATCAGGGCACCCTCGGGACCCCCCGGCCACCCCTCCCTCCGGTCCCCAGGGGAAATTTGGGAATGGAAACCGCGGGGACTGAGAGCAGCGAGGACGCGGAGCTGTTGAGGGAACCCGGAGGATGAGCAGAGGGATGGAGCAGCTCTGCTGGGAGGGAAGGCTGGGAGAGCTGGGGATGTTCAGCCTGGAGAAGGGAAACTCAGGTGACCTCAGTGTCACCTCCCAGTGCCTGAAGGAGCTGCAGGAAAACTGGAGGGAAACTGATTGCAAGGGATGGAGCAGCAGGAAAAGGGGGGAATGGCTTTAAAATGACAGAGAGGAGGTTTAGATGGGATATAAGGAAAAAATTCTGTACTCAGAGGGAGGGCAGGCCCTGGCACAGGGTGCCCAGAGCAGCTGCGGCTGCCCCTGGATCCCTGGCAGTGCCCAAGGCCAGGCTGGACTTTGGGTCTTGGAGCAGCCTGGGATTGTGGAAGGTGTCCCTGCCATGGCAGGGGGCAGAACTGGATGAGCTTTAAGGTTCTTTCCAACCCAAACCACTCTGGGATTCCAAAATTCTTTGAACTTGGGAAAACCAGACCTGGCTGATCCCATCTTCTGTGTCCTTCCAACAAAGGGAGGAAAATGTCACAGCCACGAGAGCCTCGTCCTGTAGTGAGGAAATTACCTGGAAGTCAGGAAAAGGGACAAAGATGGGTAAACATCTTCTGCACACTGCAAAATTAGAAAAAAACATTTTTATCACGAGGTTTATCTGAATATCAGTCACTTCAGGCATAAGTTTAGGTCTCCCTTAAATTTCAAAAGTGTGAGGGGAGATATTCCTTCCATTTCAATGAAATAAGTTCAGGAGAGGATTGGATCCCAAATATTATTTAATTTCCCTGCTGTCAGTGATTACCTGGAGACATCCAGCAGAAAAATTGACCCCCAGGTACCACAGGCACGGCTGCTGTGGGTGCTGCAGGTTTATTTCCCGTGGCATTGCTTGCCTGTGATATTGTTTATTTTAGTCCTTGCCTCGTGGCAAACTTGACGTGGGTTTGGCTGGACTTTTGTGGAAGTTGGAGACATCTCCCATGCAAACAAGAGAATTTAATTCGTGCATTTTCTAAACATCCCCATTTCCAAACCTACAGAGAGCTCATTAAATTATCCCCATCTCGGCTGAGCTGACACACAAGGACACAAAAACTCACATATTTGTTCGTGCTGCCTTGTTTTTGCTTTACAGAAACCGTTTTCCCGGGAAACAGCAATCCCTGGGAAACACCCAAACGCAATTTAACCCCTTGAAGATCCGCTAAACCCACAAAAAAAACCCACAAAAAAAACCCCAAAAAAACCCAAAAAAACAACAAAACAACCAAAAAACCCACTTCCCGCTATGGGATGCGCAGCTTCCCACAACTTTTCCCTCCTCATTTTTGCATTTCACCTGGATTCACCGGGCGAGCAAAGCGCGGGGGCGTCACCACCAAGTGGGGATTTTGATTCCTGCTCAGCAGGAACTTTTCCAGAGGTTTTTCCATCCTCCCTGCTCCAGCCCCCAATTCCCAAGGATGCTCCACAAATAAAGCGGCTCACCCGAAAAGCTGGGTGTGGAATTATCCCAAGGAAAAGCGGGCATGGGGAATCGCGGGCTGGCGATGCCATCTAGTGGCATCGGGAGCGGCTCCTGATGCTGGCACCGAGCCCTGCCACAAATCCCCCAAAAATGGGGCAGGGAGAGGACCAGCAGGAAATTCCCACCCACGGAATACCAAATTCCATGGGGTATTTCCAACCAGGAATGGGCTGGGAGGGACCTGAAAGCTCGTCCTACTTCCACTGCCCCAGGTTGTTCCAAGCCCCGTCCTTAAAATTTCCTCTGGTTTTACTCTTGTGACTTCCAAAAAGAAAACAAACCCAAATTATAATTGTTGCCTTTCAGAAATATCTAAAACCACCTCAAATAATTTTTATATCATCACTTTTATGGCATAAAATAACTTTTTTAGGCATAACAGAATTCCACTTTCCACCTGCCCTATTTCCTGGTCTGCCAGGCTTAGACAACATGTGGTATAAAAATAAATGTTGTATAAAATTTGTATTTTAATGTTGCATAAATTTGCATTTTGTATACAAATATTCTAAAGTTCTGTAAATTGTCTATTTCCTATTTTATTTCCTATTTTACCTCAGGGAATTTGGGTATGAGATATTTAAATTTTCTAATGTTCAAACCCATTGGTATGAAGCTTCTTCAGTTTGTGGGATTCTGGGGGTGCAACATCAGCTTTTTACTGGGGAAAAATGCAAATAAATAACATTTTGTCAATTGTATGGAAACGGTTTTAATTAATTATATGCAAATATAATTAATTTTAGGAATATGTGGCCCAAAAAATAGCAGGAATCTCCCACAAGTCAGTTCATGGTGGTGGAGTTTGTGTGGCTGTAGAGCAGGAAATTCTTTGTGTTTGTGAGGACAGAATGGAGGAACTGAAGGATTTTTTCTCCATAATGATTAAACCCACCACATTTGGCCCAAAATTCCCAACCATTTCTCCTGGTGTCCCTGGGAGTCCTGCAGCAGTTTCCCTGCAGGGAAGGAAATGCTCAAGGAGCATCCCCTGATCCCAAAACAAAACCCCCATGATTGATTTGGGATCACTGGAATTTCCCATCCATTATTTTTAGATTATTAATTCCTGCAAAATGCACTTTTAATGGAAGGGCAGAGCAGGGAATGTCTCCCCAAGGACCTGTGGGGGTCTGAAATCCTTGTGAGCGTTTCCATCCCGCTCTGGGATTTATCCCCACATTTCCTGCGCTGGCACAGGGACAAACCCCATTTACCTCTCTGTGGATCCCAGGGATCCTGGCAGCTGCAGATCTGCTTGGCCACCTTTATTCCCACTCAAACTTCACCAAAATCTTGCAGGACCTGCTGCTGGTGGTGTCAGAGACACAATTCCAACCTCCCTCCTGCAGCTGGTGCTCGAGGACTGCCAGCATTCCCAAATCCCAATCCTTGGCTCTCCATCCTTCTCCTGAAGAGCAGGGATCACCTGTAGCTCTGCTGTCATCATTTGGGATCCCCCTCTGCCCACCTGGAGGAAAATGTGATGACAGGTGAGCACTGGGGGCTCTCAGTTCTCTTTTTGGGAGCTGGAAAATGGGAGGGAGTTTCATTTCCCGCTCATTTATGGCTCTTTGGGGTCCATTTGTGTGGAATTGTATTTGAATTTACAACCCCTGGGAGCTGTTTCAAGCCCAAACCAAGTGTTTTGACCCAGCCTGGGTCAGATTTCAGGAGGATTTTACTGATCAGCTGAGATCTTCCCTAAAAACCTCCTTGTCAGAGTTTGTACTCTCAGCCACTCACCTTTAATTCTTCATTTGGCTCTGCCCTGGAGAGTCTGAACTCTTCATCAGCTCTGCCCTTTCTAACCCAAACCATTCTGTGATTCTATGATTTTTCAAGTGGTCTAAATAAACCAACAGCTGAAAGCAAATAAATAATAATCAATAAATAATAAATCAATAGCTGAAAGCAAATAATAATCACTAAATAATAAATCAACAGCTGAAAGCAAATCTGACTTCACTGAGACCAAATATTGCCAATATTGGTCATGTCCTGGCCTTTGACTCGTGGCTGCTTTGCATTTAACCCAGGAGAAGTGGGATTTGTTTCATTGCAGAACTGCAAAGGTAAATGACCCCAAACAAAACCCCAATAAGATTTTGCACCTTTTAAACAGCTACTTCTGCCCATTCAGAGAATCTGAAAGTAAAACAGCCATAGCAAATAATATATAACAAATAATCTGGAATTATGCATGGCACAGGGATGTATCCACAGAAAAAAAGTTCCAGAAAAGGAAGGTTTGCAGCCAAATTTTTATTTCCTGTTCTGTTGATTTGTTCCTCATATGTAAGCAGTATAAATCACACTCAAGGTTCAGGCCCTCAAATAATTTTTTTTAACTGTACATCACACAATATCCTAACCCTGAATTTCCTAATAACTCCTAAGAAGTATTTTCTTTCCAGTTTGCTTTTTTTTAAGACACTTTTTCCTCTGCAATTAAAAAATACAAATAAAAATCTCAAAGTAAATAAGAAGTGATCCCAGAGGAATGCTGATTTGATGCATTTGTTGTGATACCAATACAGTAATTCCTGTAAATATCCCAGTGATATAAAATGAAATTGAAATCACATTCATGTTTCAGCAAATTTCACTTTGAGGATGATCTCTGCTTTATGGGATATCAGATTTATTTATTTTTGCTCACATTTTGCTGTATCCTGAGTAACTGTTACCAAGCTCCAAGATTTTTTTTTGTGGAAGATTTTTTTTACAGAAAGGGAGTGATGGATTTTACCTCAGAGGAGAATATTTGTGTGCCAGGAGCAGGACATTCCTGATGTCACACAAAGCCTGAATTCTCCTTCCCAAGCTCCCCAAATATTTTAATTTTATAAAAAAAATTAATTTTTCCATCCAGAGCACTGCAGTGACAAATCCCTGCTCTTTTTCCAAGCTCCCCAAATATTTTAATTTTATAAAAAAAATTAATTTTTCCATCCAGAGCACCCTGCATATTTTTGTCCACAGAATTCCAGAGGTGGGCTGGGGTTGGGAATTGGGTGACCCCATCCTGCTGGCAGCTCTTGCTCCATGAGCTTGGAGCAGCCCCTAAAATCCAGCTCAAAGTCACAGATCCCACATCCCATTGATTTTAATGGATCAGGTTCAGCCAATTAAACCTTTTTTTTTTTCCTTCAGAACTCTGTGGAGAACATGGCATTAACTCACCTCGTGGGATTAATTGCCTGGAAAGTCACTGCCAGACCTTGGACACGGTGATATTAATTACTGTAATAGATATCAGAATGTTAAACATCATTTCTGACATTTATTTGGGGAAAAAAAAAAACCCTCTCAGAATTAAAGGAATTAAGCCACCCCCAAGGCTATTTAATTATTTTATTGCCCTGCCATGGTTAATTGAGGCCTCAGCTCTGTTTTTCTCCTCACATTGCAGCCTCCCTAAGCCATGTCAGGAGTGTGGCTCAGTGATTCACACAAAATCAGAGAAATAAAAGGGATTTTTCACTGCATAATTCCTATTCCCAAATTTTCTGCAAGCCACATTTTTTTTTTCCTTTATTGGGCTGTTTTAAATTTGTCCTCATGAGAGACAATTAATTTGCAGCAGAGATTCAGAAAGTTGGAATTTAAGAGGGCAAACTGTGCTGTGCAGAAGTGTTCCATATAAAAATGGGATGTTTGGTGAGCAGTTCCATTCCTCTAATGAGAGGACTTCCAACCAATGACAAAAAAAAAAAAAATAAAAATCAGAGAGCAAAATTATCCTCTGCCTGTTTTTACTGTTTCAAGTGACATGGCAGCAGGAAGGCACCAAAATGCCCCAAAATGCAGGGAAATGAGAAAAATGAAGGCTGTTTCTGAGGGAGGGTTACAGGTAATATTTATATTTGTTGTGAGGGAGGAAGAACATGCAGAAAACAGCAGAAATAGATTCATGGCCCTAAAAATCAAATTATTGTGGGGTACCAATGGCTTTGGGGTACCCATGGCCCCTGGAGAAGCTGAGCTCTAATTTTTTCTACCAAATAACCAAAGCCTTCCCTGATGCCTCAAATTTTATCTTTTGTATTTTCAGGCTCTGTGCTGCCCAGGGTGCAGCTCTGAGCTCACAGTCAGGGTCACTCAGCTCTGCACACAGCAGGGACACAAAACAAATCCTTTTCCTGCTGCACTCCAAGGACAACTTCCAGCCCCAAAGCACAAACAAGGGTGGCTGCAGGGAGGAACAAGGATGGGAGCTCACAGCCTGGAGCTGGAATGGGACAATTCAACCCCAAGGTGCAAAGGGACCAAAACTTATAAAAATGTGAGACCTGGTGACCATTTGTACATTTGTGTCCATTTTGGGTCAATTTGGGGTCCATTTTTGGTCCATTTGGGGTCCACTTTGGGTGTATCCCTGGCCAGGCCCTGTCCTGCCCAAGGTGTACCCTGGAGGCCTTTCAATAAATCCCTGCTTTATTCTCCAGCTCTGCCCAGCTCTGTTCCAGCTCAGCCTTCCCAAGGCATCATCCCTAACAACCAAAACTCCTCTTCCCACCCTGACATTTCCAGCCCAGGCTGGGAAGCAGCTCCCAGTTCCACACTGGGAACACTTTGCTGCCAGTCCAAGTCAGAATGACCCCAAATATCCTTCTGGAACCTTCCCCACACACAGAGCCACCTCCTGAGCCAGGGATGCTTGGCCTCAGGTTCCTGCTCCAATCCATCATCCATTCATTCCTGGGATGCTGCCATGCTGATGAACCTGTCCTGGAGAGCATCCCTGCCCCAGGGACAGAGGGACAGCCCTGGGATGATGCTGGGAAAGTTTAGGGGTTGTTTTACACCCCCAAGGAGGGAGGGATGGGGGTTCTTGGCCAGTGGTGTCAAAGATTGCCAGAGGGAAGGTGTGGTTAGAACTGGGGGCCACAAAAAAAATCTAAATTAAAAGGAGAAAATTCTTGGCTTGGTTACCTGCCATGCCTAAAGGATGGAGAGGGATTTTTCACCAGGTCATAGGACAAGGGGAATGGCTTTAAACTGATTTATTTTGGATTTTGGGCAGGAATTGTTCCCTGTGAGGGTGGGCAGGCCCTGGCACAGGGTGCCCAGAGCAGCTGTGGCTGCCCCTGGATCCCTGGCAGTGCCCAAGGCCAGGTTGGAGGGGGCTTGGAGCAGCCTGGAACAGTGGATGTTTGCAAAACAAAACTTTAAAAAACTCTAAAAAACCCACCCTGATTCCTCTAAAGCTTTCCTTCTCTCACTCACAACACTAAAACATCAGCACAAATAACCAGATCATCATCCAGGCTTCTGGCAGAGCTTAAAACCAGAATAGCTCAACCCCCAAAAAGGAAAATATTTGCACAGGATGACTCAGTGCAAAGAATTTACCTTCAGTTTTAATTGCTCTGCTTGTCAGCAATCAAACAATGAAATCCTGCAAGGACACACAGAGGATGTGGTTGTCTTCTCTCGTGATACAGCTCTGTTACTGCAAAATGAGAAACATTTTAAATCATCAACAATCCCTTCAAAAGGGAAAAAAAAAACCTCATCAACAATCCCTTCTTTTTAAAAAAAAAAACTTAAAATCATCACCCATTTCTTCTACAATCCCTTTTATTTATTTAAACATTTTAAATTATCACCAATCCTCTCAAAAGTTATCTTTTTAAACATTTTAAATCATCAACAATCCCTTTGGCAGTTGTGTTCTTTTTGGTTTTGGGGTTTGTTTTTGTTTTTGTTTTTGTTTTTGTTTTTTAAACAAGGTGATAAAACCTGTAATAAAGCAATCAGTGCTCTCTGTAATTTTATTTTTCAGACACTCACCTGACCTTTACCTGGCCTTTCTGCTGGCCTCTGGCAGGAGGGTGCTGTATTCCAGCCATGACAGGCATGGAAATTAAATTAAGTAATGGGTGGGAAAGTGAATTAGCTTTAGTGAGCTAAACAATGCATGGAAATTGAACTCCCCCCTTGCTGCAGAACCTCTCCTGTCTGATCTGCTCAGCAGCACCAGCACAGGACAGCACCTGCCACCCCTTTTCCTTCCATAAATGAAATAATTGGATTATTTGGTAATGTCTGCTGCTCCTCCTTTGTTATCCCTCAATCCAGGCTGATTTTCCAGCCCACACAAATCACCCCCTCTTCACCCAGCACATTCCAGAGCGTTGTCCAAGTTCTGCCAACAAGGGATGACTTTTACCTTGTGAAGATAAAATCCTGGTTTTGTCCTTCCCTTGTCCCCAGTGCAGGTGTCCTGGGGCTGTCCTCCCCTGCACTGCAGCCAAGCCCTTTGGGATTGGGATCCTCCTGTGTCCTTGTCCTGCTCCAAGGAGCCCAAACCCAGCCCACAGCTCTGCTGAGCTCTTTGCCTCTCCTCACTGCTCATCCCTTCCACCTGCCCTGCCTGGGACAGAAGGAGCTGGGCTGGGGCAGAAAGAAACCCAAATTCTTTGGGATAAGAAGGGAAAGAAGGAAGGAGCTGCTGCCCAGAGGAAGAAGATTTGTCCCAGTTGTGTGTCTGTGATTTCAGAGACACCTGGCCCAGCCAAGCAGCACCTGGAGGGTGGGAGGAGATGTTTGGTGCATCCAACACCTGAGCTTTGGCTTGGGGGGGAGAGGAGAGGGATTCTGAGAAATAAATTTGCTGTGTAATAGGAGAACAAAGTGCCAGGTAGTCCTGGATGGAGGAATAACCCTTTGTTCCTTAAGGCCACAATCATGATTTAATAAACTGTGTAAAACATGAAGGAACAGAGGGAGAAAGAGCAGTTCCATGAGGAATAATCTGGCTCACAACTTTGCACTGGATGGGGCTGGGAGCAGCCTGGAAGGTGTCCCTGGTCCATGGAAAGGTGGAAATGGGTGGAAATGAAGGGGATCTGTAAGGTCCCTCCAACCCAAAGCAGTCTGGGATTCTGGGATGTCTGAGCTTTGGCATTTGGAGCCTCCCCACCTCTTTGGATCTGCTCCAAGGCTGAGTGACCTCCATTCCACAGCAATTCCAACCTGGAGGTGAGACCACGTTGTCTCAGGGCTGCCTTTGGTTCTGATTTTGTCCCTTTTAGCTGCTCCTGAGAAAGTTCCCTGAGTGACTGGGTGTTTGATTCTCCAGGATAATCACATTGCATAAACCTTCTGCCCATTATGGAGCTAATAAAACCAGCAGCAACATCTATCTCAGCCCAAGGAGGCTGGGAGTTTATTAAAGTTTTAAATTATGAATGCTGCTAATGCAGGGTAGTGAGTTCAAGCAGCACAGTGTGAGCACTGCTCATTCTCCTATTTTTGTCTACTATTGTGTAGTTATTAGACACCTTGTTCCTTATTAATCTTCTTTGACCTTCTTCCACTAATCCTCCCTCTCATAAAATTGAGTAACTGCTGAGAATCAGAATGTGCCTACCAGGGCCTGGGGGGATGAGGCACAAAGCACAAATTTGGTCCACAAATGTGGGCAAAATGCAGCTGAAAAAGAAAATTCCTGGTGAGGCCACCCCAACCCCTCCGAGCTGGGACGGGCTTGGAGCTGAGGAGGGGGCCTGGAGTGGTGGAGAATTTAATTTCATCATTTTAATGGAGATTTTAGGAGCTGGGAAAGGGCTGAGCCTGGAGAAAAAGAGGCTCAGGGGGGCCCTTGTGGCTCTGCACAGCTCCTGCCAGGAGGGGACAGCCGGGGGGGATTTGGGATCTGCTCCCAGGGAACAGGGACAGGAGGAGAGGGAATGGCCTCAGGGTGGATATTTGGGAAAATTCCTTAATGGAAATGGATGTTAAACATTGGAATGGGCTGCACTGGAGTTCCCATCCCTGGAAGAGTCCCAGGAATTCCTGGAGGTGGCACCCAGTGCTCTGGGCTGGGGACAAGGTAGGCACTGGGCACAGCTGGGACTCAATGGTCCCAGAAGAATTTTCCACCCTAAATAATTCTGTGGCCTGAGATTTACTTCAGCACAATACCTAAATGTCCTTTCTTAGATCTGAATGACAATGATTTGAATATCAACAGCTCCCTATTTCCTGAGCACTGTGGGAGAGGAATAAAAAACCCTTCAGGGAGGGGACAAAACAAACCCAGAATCTTCTTCCCAAAGTTGTGAATTCAGTGCAGGATCTCCCCCATTGGAAGGCAGCCAGTGCTTGTTCCCACAGCTTTTCCTTTTGTTTTATGGAAGACTGAAGGATCAAGGATGTGGCCACCTGCAGCAAGGATGTGAGAGGGAAAAGAGCTCAGCATTTTGCTCACTCCCTGTCAGCACAAACCACAGTGCCAGAGCCTGCTTCACCTGGAATCCACGTGGCAGCAGCACGCTGTAATAGAGCTAAATCATTTCTTTTTGCCTGAAAAATGCCTGTGCTGTATAAAAATTTAAATATTCATGGCATTTATAACTTATTCATATCAATCACAGCACTGCCACTGGAGTGAGACAGGTGTGAAGCCTCTGCTGAGAAGTTATTTCCCAAAAAAAAAAGTTTAATTCTTGTCTTTTCATCATGGTTTGTCTTTTTTTCCCCTTATTTACAGGATAATGAAAAAAAAAAAAAACAAAACAAAAAAAACCAACCAAAAACAACCTAAGTTTGGAGTTGATAATTCTATTCTGGTTGTCTGAAGCAACATTAAATAAAATCTTAGACACCTTTAAATAAAGTGCACGGGGCATTTGAATAAATAAATAAATAAATAGCTGAGATATTAGAATTGAAAAATCAGCAGCTGATTAGTAAAACCTCCCAAGCAGTGAGGGTTATATTCTTACAGAAAATGCTGGGTTTGAAACATGATTGTTACAGCAGGTGGCTAAAGAGTGTTTTCCCAGCATGGGGAATAAGAGCTTTTAGGGACTATTACCATTATTTCATGTGTAAGCAACAAGAAAATTAAAAATGTGTAAAATGCTCAACCCAACCCTGCAAAATCTGCTGTTTCCATCATTTCCTGGGCTCTGTGGGAGGGGAAAAGCTCCTGCAATGGGGGCAGTTTGTCCCTGCAATTCCCCAGGGAGCACAGGGACCATCCCAGCCTGGAATCCTGGGGCCTTGCAGAAGCCCAGGAATTGTCATATTTCATATTTAGTACATCTCAGGTGGTCACAGGGGGCTGGGAGCATCAGGCATCATTGGAACATCTCTGCTCCTTCCCAGAGGCTCCAGTCCAAGCAGGAGCTTCCCTGCTCCATCCTCAGCTGAAGGCTGACAGTTCTTGGTTCTGCTTTGAATTGAGCACCCCCTGAGAGGTTTTATTGAGTTATTCACTTCACCATCTCAAGAGGAAGAGGCTGGAACAGAGAAAGCAGTGAATATTTTAGTGACAGGACAAGGGGAAATGGTTGTAAATCAAAAGAGGATGGATTTGGGTTGGATGTTAGGAATTTGATCCCTGTGAGGGTGGGGAGGCCCTGGCACAGAAGAAGCTGTGAATCCCTGGATCCCTGGAAGTGTCCAAGGCCAGGCTGGACATTGCTTGGAGCAGCCTGGGATAGTGGAAAATATCAGAACAAAATCATCTTTAAGGTCCCTTCCATCCCAACCCATTCCATGATTCCATGCTAAGCCCTTTGGGACACCTCCACTTCCCATCCTAACACTCAAGAGCCTGGGTTGTGAGCAAGCAGAGCCACCCCAGTGCTGCAGAAGTTGTTTTTAATTAAGCAGAGAGATGGAAAACTTTCCAAAAGCACTTTTGGCAGTCAGGATCTGATAGAGGCAGCTTGGCACCACTGGGAAAAGAGAAGGAGAGAGGTGAGTGATGGAAGGAAGGAGCTGTCCTGGGCTTCAGCTCAGTGTCCTGCTCCTCAGGTGACCTCTGCAGGGGGGTGGAGGGGACAAATTTATTGCCAGCACAGGGTGCCACCTCTCTGGCCTGGATGTCAGCCATGGGACGTGCTGCAATGCAGAGCTGGAGGTCAGAGATGCCAAAATCAAGCAATTTATTCTCATTTTTAATACACTGGGACACAAATGTACTGCCTTAACCCATCCACAGCCTCCTCCCCTCCTGTCTCCTCAGCAAAACAAGGAGGTTCATGGCCAAGAGGTGAATTCTCAGGACAAGGGACACCTGGGCAGGAGTTCCAGGCAGGACACAGAGGAATGGAGAGGAATGTCTGGAGAAAATATGGAATATTCTCTGCTGGAGCTTCCATCCCCTCTGGAGATGCCTGGGAGGGGTGAGGACACAGTGCTGTGGACCAGGAGCTGTTCAGACCCAGCCTTCTCTCTCCTGCTTTCCCTCTCACACATTAAACCCCACACAGAAACAATTAAAACCCCATCTGGGATTATCCTGTAAAGTTTGTTTATTCCTGTGTAGCCAAATGCTTATTTACTTTATTTATTAGCTGTGTTTACTCATCAGCTCTACCTTCTGAGCAACCTCAAACCTCAGATTTAGTCTTTGCACAGGCAACATCTGTCACAAGCTGCTTCCTCAGCCTGCCCCTTTTCTACCCCTCAGCTTGTATTTTCTGCTTCCCAAGGTCATTTTTAGGCATGTGAAAGGAGAATAAAATGAGTTTCCTGTGCAGAATTCCCCCCTCCCACAGGGAGGACAAAGAAAGGAGCAAAGCAGAAAACAGATCTTGGAAAAATACCCCAGCCACAGCCTTCATTCCAAGAGGAGTGAACAAGAATGGTCCATGGAACCAAGTGGAAATTTATGTTGGAATCTTCAACCACACTCAAACCAAGGTCTCTGCTGCTGGTTTTACAGAGGTACAAGAGAAACACGAGAGGTTTTGATCAAGTCACAAAATCTGTTCCTCCCCAAAGTGCTTCTTTGGCCAACAGCAAGGAAATCTGAAGGGGAAAATAAAAGAAATTAAGTTTTTTTTCAAGAATGCTTCTGATGTGTTTGAGACCTTGCATCTGGATTACTCCAAAGTGTGGGAAGTGTAAGAGAATAGGCTGTGCCTGAAATTCCAAAGTTCTGCTCAGGAGGGTTCTGGGTAAGACAGGGACACAATTCCCTGCTCAAACCCTTCTGCAGACAGAAAGAGACATTTCCCAAAAACATCCCCTCATCCCTGCTAATCAGTTCCTCTGCCTATTCTATAAGGGTTTAATTTTGAAGTCAGAATGTAAATGAAATGTTTCAAGTTGATAATTCCTAAACAACTGCAGTTATTCCATAGGAGAAAGCCTAAGGACAGCAGCTCTGAATGGTGACATAAAGAATTTCCCTTAATTTAGGGCTAACTGATGAAAAGCTCTCAGTTAATACAAGCTAATTAGAAATAAGTTTCCTCTAAGTTGCTCCAATACCCATGAAGTTCCTCATGGTATTTTCTGCAGGACAACAGAATATCCATAATCTCATCCCATTAAAAGGCTTTAAAGGCACTCTTATCATAATTTTCCATGTGTTGCATAGGATTGTTGTGGAGATTGTTTTCAGTGCTCCAATCCAGAGCAGGTCCCACCACGCTGGATGTTGTCCAAATATTTATCCCAGCTCCAAAGAGTTTCTCATAATCTGAGGCCACTGAAGCCTGGAACAAAAAAAAAAAAAAA